>JADLZL010000710.1:0-43343 GCA_015844335.1 Chrysopogon serrulatus
GACATTTGTCCATTTTTACTCCCTTCTTCTCTCTCTCTCTCTCTCTTTTTCTTTTTTACAATCTTTTGCATGGCCACATGTATCCCTTGAATATAATAACCAATTAGAGAGATACAGTCAGGACTTAGAGCATTAAAGACAGGGGTTTTCCTATAGGGTGTATATTTTTGGTGTTTTCTCCTAGTGTAGGAGAGAAATATTTTAGTGATGAACATAGATGGAAAATATGTGAATGAGTGCGCTTACTCCCGGGGTAGGAGTAACGCATATGTGGACTGGAGTGTGTGAGTGATCTTGGTTTTAAAAAGCATGACAAGACTCTTATAGGACATACAACACAAGGTTGACTGAACTCAATGCAAAGCAGGCAGCTTAAATGTAAAAAGGTTTCCTATCTTCTAAGAATATTATTTCTGGCTTTGGTAGAAATTCATATTTGTCATACAAGAGCTCATCATGTAGATTTTAAATTTTTAAAATAAACCTCCAGGACTTAGTAATGCTAGGAATAAGATAAATAGCGGCTCAACCTTCATGAATCATATCCATCAACCACCTATACTCAGCGCAAACTTATGCCTCCACAATTCAGGTTCAGAGTAAATTCTCCAATTAAAACAGCAGTGTTTAAAACTCAGGAAGATTTAAGTTTGGCAACTAGGTACTTGGTAAGGATGACAACAGAGCAACTATTCATTATCTCCCAAAACAAATTTTTAATGTTCATCAAGTTTTTAATTAACTCTAGCCTAGACTGACCTAAATGTACTATAACTAAATATTTATTTGGCTTTTGAATGTATATATATTTTTTTATCGTTTTGAATTAACAACCTAACAAAAGACTCTATAACATCCGTAGACCTTCATGTGCCCACATATTTTTGGTATTTTCTAAATATATATAAGGTAAACTTAATAATCGCCTAGGTGTAGTCACCTGATAACTAGGGGATGCTCCTCCCCCAAGCTGGATATTTGTAATACTTGGTGTAGATGTTCTTGAGCGAGCTAGCCAAGAGCGAACTTGGTGGTTGCCACCGATAGACTCTCTCCTTGTCACGATGTTGTTCCTGCATGAATACACTCCACAAAAAAAAAGGGAAACCAAAACTCGAGGCTCGAATTTATCTTTGGGTTAGCGGTCGACCAAAGAGCAATTGATCTTCTTTTTATGAGCAAATTTTTACATTGCCACATTTTCAAGAGGATTTCATTTTTTCTCTCTTTTTTGAATTTTCTGTTTATGTTGCAGGAATTAAATATAAATACTATTTTTATTTTTTATGCCACCACAGTAAATACTCCTACTGGGGATCCCATAAGTTTAATCACATGGGGCTTATGAATTTTGTAATGAATAGTGCAATGAATGTGTGTGTATGTTGTTGTTTTTTTTCATTTGTATTTTAATGTGCAAACATAATTATGCTACATATATTAAAGTAAACTTACTAGTGAACTTAAGTAGATAATTACCATTCTAACCTTATGGCTAGGGTACGGAATTTAAAGTCTACCGACAGGACTTAGATAGAGGAGAATACTTACATAGTGGGTTCATTGTCTGAGGTCACCTCAGTCAACTCCCCGTCTCATGGTGGTGCAGCACGTGCTTCTTCTTTCTCCTTCCATCTCTTTTCTGTTTCTTCTGCTTCTCTCTTTTCTAGCTCCAGCTCTTCAGCTTTGTTTTCCTTCTCCCACTTTTCTAGATATGCTAGGATTTCTTCTTTTTCTGCTTTGGCGATTTGGTCCATTCTTTCAGCTTCCGCTTCCCACTCACTCCAGCGTGGTGCTTGTATGTTCTCTCCTTGCTCCTTGTAGCAGTCTTTATACTTCACAATCTTTCTAGAAAATTCTTTCCAGCTACAATGAAATTTGGGCGACCTAATCGCGGCTTTGGCGTCTTCTCGTGTTGCGTTGCTTTCCTCGATCTGTTCTCTGGTTAACAAGTGTTCTAAATTGACGGCCGTACCTTTCCAAGTGGGCAAGTTGAAGTGGATCCGTCGGAACCGATGTAGATGTTCACGTTGGCGGTGTAGAGAAATGGTCTTCCCAAAAGGATGGGGATTCATCATCTCCCCGCATATCAAGAACTAGAAAAAATCAGCAGTATATATTGCCCTTGAATTCTTACCATGACATCCTTGACCACTCCTTCGGGGAACCTCGGTGATTGATCCGCCATCCGCAACCGAATAAATGTTGGGTGTAGAGGTAAATTATCAAATAAATCATCATATACCTGTTTTGACATTACGTTGCAGCCCGATCCTGTCGCGAGAGATGGTGTTGGCGAAGGTGGTGTCTTTGATCGTGCATTCAATAATTGGTATACTTGGATCACCTCTCTTTGTTGGAAATGGCTTGGGTAGTCTATGATCATTTTCTGTATTGAGAGCAGTGATTAATTGAGTAGTTTCTTCAGTTGCATGCTTGATCTCCCTCCATCTTCTATTGCTTCTATTGTTCTTTTTCTTTGGCACTGATTGCTGTAGTTGCTCTTCTTGTTGATGAAATTGCTTCGGGGCTGCAGGAGCTTTCAGGACGCGGTTCTTGAATGTGAATCTTTCTTTCTTGTCCTTAATGGATAGGACGATCTTGGCGTACTCCGCATAGATGATGGCTTTTGTTGTGCATAAGAATGGTCTGCCTAAAATTATGGGTGCCTTCTCATCTACTCCTGTCTCCATGACTACGAAATCAACTGGGACGTATGATTGTCCCACTCTAATGACAACTTCTTCTAGTACTCCCTCAGGGTAGCAAATGGACTGATCTGTAAGCTGCAAACGCATATTTATGTACAACAGGGGATTATTTAATATTTTCTCATAGATTACCTTGGGCATAATGTTGACACTAGCGCCAAAATCGCAGATAGCCTCTGGGAAGCTATGACATCCTATAGCGATAGGAATGACAGGCCTTCCAGGGTCTCCCATCTTCTCAGGTAGAGAGTGATCAATCCACTGTATATCTGCAGGCTCAATATGGTATTGGGTTGCATTGTGAATATCAACAAGATTAGCAGTTTCTAAATCTTCCGGTTGGCCTGGGATCTTACCTTTCTCGAATGGAGGAACAGCAGCAGCTAGTTGAGCTAATTGTGATTCTAACATTTTATTAAAGCTGTGCTAATTCTTTATAGCAAAAGCAAAGGTGTCCAATCTAGTATTTATGTTTTCTAATGCTTTATCATTTGAAGCTATCTTTCTAGTCATTTGATCTAACAATTTAGATTGATTAGCAATTAAATCTCTTAAAGGTGGAAGATTGTAATTATTAAAATTATTACCTTGGTTGTTACCTTGGTAATTACCTTGTCGAGGTTGCTGATTTCACCCTTGGTTTTGTTGAGGACGATAGTAGGTGTTGTAGTTGACGAAGTTCACATCCTCTTGCAGTGTAGGGCAGCTGTTAGCCGAGTGCCCGTAGTCTCTACATTCTTCACATGTCATATGAGAATCATTGATGTGCATGACTTCATTCTTCTCTATATCGAGCTTCTTTATAATGAGGTCTAGCTTGGCAGTGACCATGTCAGTTTTCGTGAGATGATGGATTCCTCCTCCCTTCTTGCGGGGCCGAGTAATGTTCTTCATTACAGCTTGAATTTAAGGCCATCTTCTCAACGAGTGCTTTAGCATCCGAGAGCTTAAGTGAGTGAAAGCTCCCCCATTGCAAACATCAATAGACTCCCGGGTGCTAGAGACAAGCCCGTGGTAGAAAGTCTGCATTAATAGCCACTCCTCTATCCCATGATGAGGACAGTCTTCTATGTAGTTCTAAAATCTTTCCCATACTTCAGTGAATGATTCATCATGTTGTTGATGGAAACTTGCAATTTTTCCACGCAGAGCATTCGTCTTGGCGGTAGAAAATAATTTTGCCAGGAAAGCGGTTGAGCACAGGTCCCATGTAGTGTTCTTGTCTTTGTTGATGTAGAACCACCGCTTAGCTTTCCCCAATAATGAGAACAGGAAAAGGCGGAGTAAAATAGCATCTCTTGGTACTCCTCCGATCGTGAAGGTCTTTGCAGATTTCTAGGAAGTGTTGTAGGTGTGCACTTGCATCTTCATGAGCTTTTCCACGTAATTGGTCGGGCTTGAACCATGGTGATGAGAGCAGGCTTGAGCTCGAATCTATTCTCCCCAAGTATTGACCGCTGGTCCAGTCTGCGGATGTTTGTTGTTGTTGGGGCAGAGAACTCACGCAGTTGTCTTCTCGACCATGTCTTCAAACACTGAGGAGCTAGGTTTTCTCCTAATTGCTCTTACGTTTGTTCTTCAACTTGTTCTTCAAATTCTTCTTCCAATGTTGGAGCTGGCTCCTCCGAAGAGCTAGCTTGAGCAAAGAATGGGTGTTCTTGATAGTGACTCGAATTTGTCCCTTGCTTCTACAAACTTCTTCTTTCTAAGGAGTTTCTCTGGATCGTCAGTGAAGTTCTTTGGAAGAGAAAAACCATTCATTCATCACCCTACATAAGATAGGCAAATGATAACAACGAAGGGTGTACCTGTTTGAGTTAGAGATCGATTGGTAATATGACTTTATCCATGTTGTATATATGTTTATCAATATTTCCTAAGTTTATTGTGCCTTCCCCGGCAATGGCGCCAGAAATGCTTGTTGGCACTTCTAACGTCGCTATGAATTAACGAGATTAGAAATGCATGGTATTTAAATTAACTTGTCATTAGGAACTAGCCACTTCTTTATCACTATCATTCCTAAGCATGAATTAAGTTGTCATTCTTAATTGTAATGCTAAGAAGCAAATATAGATTTACACGTATTATTTAATATGACTAGGCAGAGATATGTATATAAACTAAAATAGATTCTGCAAGCGGACAGATAATTATACCATTGTAGCATTTTACCTAGGAGAGTTCTACCAGGTTATCGATTTATTTTTATACCACTGGAAAAGCTTTGTTATAAACTCTATCTATTATATTGATAAGAAAGCATATACAATGAATAAGTGATATTACCAATGTCATCTACTCTACTCATAACAGGCAGAGGTCACAAGATAAATATAGATAAATACGGGTGATAGCATAATCAAGTATCATAATTATATGGATAATCATCAGAGCATTGTCTAGTCATAATCATAGTTAGCTAATGAATAAACTAAGGAGTTAATTGTCTAAGGTAATTCTATAACTACATCAATGAATAACTCTAATTAGTGCAATTACATCTAGTAATCATCGTTAAGTCAACCCTATATCATGATCACATGTAAGGGGCATCAACTAGGAAGGATGTGAAACAGAGTCGTTATCCAACTTCGCGGATCGTGCCCTGCTGTCCTACACACGAGAGGGTGGACTCTGGAGGAACCAACGTAGCTGTCACCTACGCGGACTACCACACGTCCCGGTATGTCAGGGTGCACTCGCAGACAAACAAGATATCTAGACACCACGTCTACATATTGTCTATCATCTACCCATTGTACACTTGGATAAACGCTATACGAGCAATTACATGAATTCAATAAGATCGAACTAACTAAACTAGACATATAATCAAAGTAGACAATGACTATTGCAATTAAGAACATATGAACTATTAAGAATAATGTCTCCTTAATCTGAATAATGAATACAATAAGAAGGTAAGAACTAGAACTATACCGAACTCCTACGCTTTTTAGGCAGGTGGGGGGCTCAGATCCTCGATGAAGAACTAGATCTCCTCTACTTCTAATCTAACTAACTAGAACTATGAACTAGAAGGCTCTTGATGAACTTGAAGGCTTCTTGATGCTTGATGGCTTGAGGCCTTTGATGAATAATGAATTGGCCCTCTCGTGGGGGTCTACCCACATATTTATAGTCCGATGGGATGCGCGTGCGCGCCGCAGATCAAACCGACTTAACCAAGGGCCGAGATGCATCGGGAGAGGCGGTGGAGGAAGCTTCCGAAGGAGGGGGCAAACCCTAGCAGGCGCCGCCCGGTGGTGGGGCCGCCGGCCCCTGGCGGCCTCGCCCCCCGTTGCTTTCGGTGTCTTCCGAGTCTTTCCCGAGTCCAATCGTGATATTTCCCATGGCGGATAAGTTTTCGTGTTTATTTTGCACTTGAATACCTCTTTTCGTGGTTTCTCGAATAATCCCCGAAAATATAGAATATGCAAAACTCGTGGAAATTGTCGGTTAAAACCCTAGACTAGTATGTTTTCATGTATTCTCTTGTGTCTAAAGTTCTAATGAATGTTGACGTTATCCACCGTCAACATATGCCAAATACTAGCAAAGATTGGGACTTCGCTATTACTAATGAAATCCAATGCATTAGACTGTCGTGCTCTATTAGATTTGTTCACCGAGCTATCTACTATTTTTGGGGAGATCTCCATAACATACCATGTGTGGAGGAGCCGGCAACACTCGACTAGTTGATTGAATCCAATGCTGATGCTAAGCAATCAGAGTGTGAGAGCGCCCATCTTTTATGTAACGAAGTTCTAGATCTGAGAAATCCCAAGTGATTCTGCCAAGTCCTGCTAACCATGGCTCTCCCAGAATAACATTGATGTCATTACCAATATCCATCAGGAATGCATTAATATCAAAGATATCGCTTGCAATTCTCAATGGCACATTAAAGGATGCACGACTGCATGATAGCTCGTTTCCACTGCCAACCAATATAGTGGTGTCAATCCACTACTCGTTGAGTCCTATGGTTCTAGCCACATTGATATCAATTATGTTGTGTGTTGATCCCGAATCAACCAGTGCTATCACGTGTGTCCCATTGATCATTGCTTCTAGGTATATTGGTGAAGCTCCATGTACCCCAAAGTGCAGTTTTCTAGTCATCATCATCATACTTTTCGAGTATTGTTGGTGTTTTGAGTAAGCACCAACTAGTAAATTTATAGATGTGCGTTTATGCTCGGATGGTTCGCTAAGAGGACACAAAGGAGTCTATGGTTGGTTCGGGGGTGAGATGCCCTACGCCCGATCTAAGCGGGTTGTGTTACTTAGCATCGGTTAAATAGTAGGGGTTACAAACAGTTCGAGAGAGGGAGGGGCTTCCAATTCTCTGTGATTGAGTGTGGTGCCAATATCGTGGCATGTGTATTTCTTGTCTTGCTTGTGTTCGAATCTTTGGTGATCTTGGTTTTCGAAGAATGGCATACCCTCCCTTTTATAGATGAAGGGAGGGATGGACTTACAAGAGTCCCCACGGGAGAGGGACGGGCGTGTCGTGCAAAGGAAGGAAAAAAAGAAGAAAAAAAAAGGACAATGGTGGAATGGCTCATCTCGCCTCCTAGGATCGGGCGTCCTTCTTCCCGCCTTTGACTACATTGTCGCAAGTCGTTCGCCGGTTGTTGTCGTGTCACGGAGCGTCCGCCCATACCCTCACAAAGGGACGGAGAGGGTGAGCAGATTGATTAGAACCCCGCGCTGCACAAGGTTAGGCCCAAGAGTGTCGCAGACTGCGGCGGCAGGGGTCGCATCGATGCACGCGCCCGGCCCGCCACGCGTTAGCGCAATGGACCGGGCACCATGCCCCCGCTTAGTCAAACCAAGTGGTCAAATGGCGATCCATGCCCCCAAGGCTGGCTAACAGTGCGGTCAAGGCATCGGTCCATGCCCTGCGTGGAGTATGGACGAGATGGGTGCACGCAGATTCGTTGTGTGGGAATCTTGGCCGTGGTGCTGCCGCCTAGGCTTGTAGCGCAAGCCCGGGGTTCCTTCAGGGAGAAAGCGGGCGTGGAGGTCGTGGCGAATCGCCCCCTCCCGATGCAGCGGGTCGGGTGGCCCTCTCCGCCGAACGGAGGTCGTGGCGAGCCATATGCTTGGGGGTCATGGTTCCAATCCCCCTCCCCGCTTGGGGCATATGCGAACGGCCGTGGGCCTTCCCGCGATATCGATGATGGCTCGCGGCGCTTGGCCTGTCGTTGGGTCGGGCCGGGGCGCTAATGGTAGCCGCGTGAGGACTTTTAATCAGGGGCTTAGTAGCCCGGTAGTTTGGCCCTCGACAAGTATCATCTGCTATGAAATCATTGACTACTGTAATCTCAAACAACATCTTATATTTATGACTACGGGAGAATGGTTCATCACAATTTAAGTAGAGGCCAGCCTATCGCCGAGTTGCCATCTCATCTATTGTTAGTCGTTTGAAGGGCCGTTGTGTATAAGGAGCATCCACTGTTTGGGTGGCCACTAGCGGTGTTGTTATTGTCGTTGTATCTGTCGATGTTGTTGATGAACGTGGGGGGTGGAAAGTGCCTCTGTTTGGATGCCATAGTTTTATTCACATCTGCCATCACCGCCAAACGACGTTCATAAGAGCGAGCAAGAACATCATTGTTTCCATTCTTGCGGGTTTAGCATCTCAACATCTGTTTTCAGAGGTTCTAGCAAGCCTATTGTGAATATGTTAACTTGCTGTAATTCATCCAAATGTTCCACCAGAGTGACCAATTCTAGAAAGCGTTCTTTGTAATCATTGACAAAACCTATTTTTCTAAGTGCTGCCAATTCTCACAGTGGGTTACGACGAGTTGGTGGCCCAAATCATTCATTAACACACTTGGCAAAATACACCCGGCTCATATCATCATGCTCCCCGAGACAATTTCATATACCACTACCGTGCAGCTCCATTTAAATGATGAGATGCGCACTATATTTTCTCGATCCTCTCGAGCAGGGGTTTTTTACCAACCGTTTCATGGGAACCGCCACCCACGGTTTTGGCTAACCGGCCGGTATAAATCGGTTACCGAAAAACCCTACGAATTCAAATTCCAAATTTGAATTTTGAAGTAGACCTAGTTCAAACGGTTACGACCGGCTAACCGCCGGTTAGTAGCGGTTACCGGGGCGGTTAGAGCGGTTTACCGGTCGGTAATCCAATGATGTCAAAATTTTTCAAATGAAAAATGAAAAATGTTTTAAAAAAATGCTAGAAAAATTTTTAAAAATACTTCATGATTTATAGAATCCAATGATGTCAAAATTTTTCAAATTTGAGTGCGTTTAGTATATTTTTTCGACCTTCATGATTTAATGGGCCTTAATGGGCGGATCTTTTTTTTTTTTTCTTTTGTTTCAAACTTCTAAACGTCTAAATAAATACTAAACGAACTCAAATTTGAAAAATTTTGACACCATTGGATTCTATAAATCATGAACTATTTTAGGAATTTTTCTAGAATTTTTTTCAAATTCAAATTTCAAATTTAAAAACCCTAGCGGTTTGAACGGTGCCAAACCGAACCGGTGCGGTCGGTTTGGTCGGTAACCGCCAAACCGCCCGGTTACCGAACGGTAGAAAAAACCATGCTCTGGAGTGCATTGCCCTTTGAAAACTGTTCACACCGATTGAGTCATGGTAGTGAGTCGCCCTTCCCATCATAAAGGACAATTTGTGCGGATGGATCTCTAGGCCATGGAAGGCACCTGGCGCCGAGGGCGCCATAGGCTCTTCCTTGGGTTTGACATTGATGTCAAGCAACATTTGTTCTCCAATTCAACAGCTAATTCAGACATAGTGGATGAGTGGGATTTTGTTATTTGTTCCTTGATGTATTCGCGGGCAGCCTCCACCATCTTGTTCTTGGTGGCCGCCTCCAATGCTATCGCCATGGTCTTCCTTATCTGCTCAAAGCTCTCCCTCGTGGCATTAGCAGATTGTCCCATCTCTAGGATAGAGGCGACACTCGAGGTCGCTGAGTTGCTCGGTGACGTTATCGATCTTGGCGAGCACCGATCCCTCGAAGTCGGTGCTTGACTTCTTGATTACGCCGGCATCCATGGTGGTTCAGATCTAGATCTTTGATACCAGTTGTAACACACACAGTAAGGGAAGGTGGATTGGAGGAGGAATAGGGAGGGGGGGGCGGCGCGCCCGGCCAGGGAGCGGCAAAGGGGGGCTTGGTGGCAGCGGTGGCAATGCAGGCACGGGCAGGGGCAGCGGCGGAGCTGGGAGAGGAGGAAGAGAGAGAGACACGGGGATTTGGAATAAAGGACTTTCGTCCCATAATCGATCCAATTATAATCCCCTAATATATGCCTCATGTACATTTCTTATTTAAAGTTTGGACATCACCATGTTTAGAGAATTGATACTAGGGCGCTATTATCAAATATGCACGTAATAAGGTGTTCGATGAAGTGCTTTGTTATTAGCGTGCTAGTTTCGAGGCTTCCGCTGCCCCCTCAGCTATAGATGTGGACATAAGCATGGTACAGACTAATTAGAAGACAAATACAGATTCAGAGGATGGAGAGTATCATCAATTAATCAACAGGACATTAATAGATGTAGGTAACAAGGCAGATGCACAGTGCATGCAATGCCCACAGGGCACTTTTATTCTCAAAGCAGACACATACTGTATCATCAATTAATCGAGCAACAGGATATTTATTAGATGTAGGTAACATCACAGATACAATACATGCAATGCCTGCAGAGCACTTAATTTATTCTGAAAGAAGAGTACAAGAAATCAAATCCAAGGATGACTCACTGAAATGATAGCCTAGACCCACGCAACTTGTCCTGGATAATTTCGTCAAGGCGCCGCGCCATGTCTGGCGTCATGTGGTTGGTCCAGTCCCCAATATCCGCTTTCCGAAAGTACCAGTCATTGGTGAAGCTGGAGGGCGAAGCTGCTGGTGTGTTGATCTCCAGGTTTCTCAGCATGTCGAAGCTGCACAGCCTGACAACATCCGTGACAACGCCAGCATCCTCCTCAACCGGCGAGAACGGCTGCCCGACGAACTGTGCGAGCTTCTTCACATTGCCCTCGGGGTCGCGCAGCAAATCTTCATACCTTAGGAACAACACTGTCTCAGGGCTGGACTTGCTGGCGTTCCAGTACCCAAGGACATTGTCCCATATAGGTCCACTGAGCGACTTGCCGTTGCAGACAGCCTCAAACAGGTCGGAGAATGAGATACCGGGCTTAAGTTTTCTTACAGAATGGAACGTAGATACTAGCATGTCCTTGGGTTCCCTGTACGCGTACGGCCGGGTGAGAGATGTACATCAATAATCAGCACTTGTGAGATGTATATATCTATAAATAAACATATATATAAACAGAGAGATCAAGCGCAATGGATACCCACCTGCATATGTAGACGATTTTGCAGTCTGGGTTGTTGGTGATGGAGGCGGGCAGCACGGAGTGCTGCAAGTGCGTGGCCATAAGCCTCGGCGACGGCAGTGCGTCCATCTTGCTCCCGCATCCAGCGCCGAAGAGCATCTCCATGGACGGGACGCAGTCGTGTGGGTTGTGGCGGCGGAGCGGATGGTCCGCGCCGGCCGGTGGGTACACGCCGCGTGCCATGGTGGGAGAGCCAGCGCCTTGAGCCACGTGGTGCCGCACTTGGGCGGGCTCGCAAGGACGACGTCGCCGCGGCGTGGCACGAACGTCTCCTGGATGGCGATGATCCCCGGCACATGGTCCTCCATCACCCAGGTGCCCTGGTAGCAGTGCATCGATGGCCTGAGGTCGGTCGGCAACGGCACGGCGCCGCAAATGTCCTTGGACGCTACCGGGCCGACGGCCGTGTTGCCGGTGGTAGCAGCCATGGAAGATGATGCGATGATAGTGATGATGGAGTTAACTGATGAGATGGCAATGTGTGCTGCGTGCACCAAGGACTCAATAGTTTCCAGTTTATAGATGGTGTCCGATCCAATCAGGATATGCTTACTAAAAATAATAACAATAATATATAAACCATATGCTGCACATGTTTAGTTGTATATTTGCGCGGGCAACGACGTGCTGCCAACACCTTTAAGTCGGAATAGGCCCACGACACGGTAGCATACTCGCTCACGGCCACGTACAGGAGCGTGCAGGTGGGCCTGCTGCGCGCGTTGGTGATGGGATGAGCAACCGAGCCTTGAAGATAGGCAGGCGACGTTGTCCAGGGAGTATGGATGCAACGAGACAACGTGTGAGATTCCATGACATATTTTCATGTGTAAAAATAAATGGTGAAATACATAACATACACGCACGTACCTGAGCAATGGAGCCTTAAGTCTAATAACTAATTTTACGGAATTTCCCTCAAAAACTAATTTTACGGAAATCAAGTTTATATAAAATAATCAGGGGCTGAGCACTACTATGAACATTTGACGTCCTTCATCCATTCTAGAAAAATAAGATGTCATTTTGTCAAACGTTCTTCTAGATGGCTTCAGCTCAGAAGAACGGCTTCAACTCCTTCACAAAAACTACTTTTTTAAGGAGCCAGAGCTGAACCTGTTTTTGTTGCAGCCAGAGTCCAAAATGTTTTGCCTCAAAATGTCACACTCACACGTGATACCTTTTTATCATTTGTTTACTCTGAAAGACTGCTTAACTTCCTCATGCTACTCAGGTTTTTAAAAGTAGTTGTTCTAAACATCAACATGTTCTCCAAAATATAACTTTCACTTTTTATTTTTATAAAAACATTTATTGAAGTTTGATACATGTGTGTGTATGTGTGTATATATATATATATATATATATATATATATATATATATATATATATATATATATATATATATATATATGAAAGTATTTTTTAAAATAAATCTATCAATACTCACAATGTTTAACCTAAACTTTATCCAAAACAATTTCTTTTTAGGATCCTAGAGAGAGTATGCTCTTAAAGCAATTGCAGCAAGTTATACCAAACATGTTGCCTTACATTTATAATAGATCTAAATGCGATGGAGTAATTATATTTATAGAAGAATTGTATATTGGCTTGTGTAGACAGCATTATCTGCACTCAGAACTTTCAGTAACCTCAATATGTGTATATCTTTGATAAAATAGTCACATGAAAATAGAATGTTCAAATATAACATCGATGTGGGGTGACGATCAAGCCTAACCCTCACCGCACTAGACGGGAGGGCTGGCCGCGAGGGTCGTCCCATAGGTGAAAAACAGTAAAAGAGGGAACTGGAGTAGGATTCGAGCTTCCGTTCTCAATGCATTAAATTGGAGTAAATGACCATCAATTCCTCTTTCATACAATAATTGGCCGACGGGTATTTATACTCCCTCCGGTCCCATTTATATGGCGTAATCAAACATGGCACGGTCACCTAAATCACAGATTGACCATTCATTTATTGTACATTATAACTTTTATGATTATAAAATTATGATCATTGGATAGTACATTTGATCATGAATCTAACCATATTAAGTTTATATTATATTATCTAAATATTGTCCGCTAAATTATTGGTCAAAGATTGTGAAGTTTAAATCTTGTTTTGCATGTCCACCTTATAAACAGGACCGAAGGAAATATGTCATAACTGCCGGCCTATTAAAATTGTAATCCACTATCGAGGTCTAGAGAAGTTGCCTAAGGGCAATCCAAGCTTTTTTCCCTTCGGCCACCTACCCCTCCATGCTGGCAGGGGCCTTGCCTTGGTTCACTCCCGTTGTCTGCGAGGCTCCCCTGCCATCCCGTGTGCCTCGTGTTGGATTCCCGACCAAGCTTTCTCCGTGCCCAATCTTCGTACACAAGAGTTCTGACGAGGGTTACCTACGAACCCAGGAGCGCGAGGCTCGTGCTCCATATTAGCGAGGGTTACACTTGTTCTCCAGGAGAGCGAAGGTCTTTTCTGTTTGGTCACGGATGATTGCAGTACTGTTCCGGGGCTATGCCGAGGCCAAACTAGCCAACTAGGGACCCATCCCCCAACAATGGGGAACCGAAGGTTCCAGTAGCTAGATAAATCACCAATGCAAAGAGCAAAAAAATAAAAAAAATACAGAAGGTCTGAATGAATTTAAAAATAGTTTAGATTCAAATCAACTGATACAGTCGTGGGTACAAATTCTTAATTCCCGTGCATGCATGAATATATATCTAGTAACCATATGTATTTTGCACATGTTTAGTTTTATATTTGTGCAGGCAATGACGTGCCGCCGACACCTTTTATGTCAACTACTGTGTAGGCAGTTGAGCATTTTTTTGAGGGGGGCGAAATGATCTTAGATCAAGTTCTTATGGCAGAGTTGAATTGTCAGCAACTACAGATTGAATATGAATCGGAATAGAGATCAAAGAACGATCCTTCTCTAGATCTCATAGTGCTAATGCGGTATAAGTCAAAGAGACAGCATTTTTATACGTACTTGGACTAAATCTTTCCTTACTGATAAGCTGCCCAAACCTCAACCTCCCCTTAGGCGCGGCCCTACTCCCCCCCCCCCCTCCCCACTTTCTTTCTTAGCGCGTGGGCTAAGCTCATCACTAGCCTCCCTCCCCAAACCAAAGCCACTTCACGGCCCCTCCCTCCCTCCCCGTCTCCTCCACTCCCCCTGTTGCCTTGAGCCAAGACTGGCCCAAGGCCAGCACCCCGACCTCACACAGCCTCCCCCCACCTCTCCTTTCCCCACGCCTTTTTCTCGGCCCACCCAGCCTCCCCACTCTTTCCTCTCCCTCTTGAGGCGAAGCCACCTCGCGCCCTAGCTCCCACCTATCTCTCCCTCTCCCTCTGCGTATGGGCTAATCCCATCGCCTGCCTCCGCTCTCTCCGCCTCCCAACTCCCCTCTCGGCTTGGGCCATGATGGTGCAAGGCCATCACCCCCAAACACATGGCCTCCCCACCTCTCCTTCCCTTACCAAGGCACGCCGACCCCACCCTGTCTCCTTTCCTTTGGGCCAAGTGGCCCAAAAGCCCACCCGGCCTCTCCCCACACATTTTCCATGGATAGAGAGAGATATGAAGTCAAGATTATTTATGGATTAACCATAGTTTCATCTTCATATGGATGGGCTGATAACTTTTAAGAAAATAATCCCCGAAGTCAAGGAACCAAAAATGTGAAAACATTTTTAATAATAAAAGTTGTAAAAAACATTTTTTCAAAAAAGGAAAAGTTGTGGACTAGTTGATGGTTCCCTGGATTCTAATCCGGTGAACATTTGTTGATTAGTATGAAGCGGCCGAAAATTTGGCATCCCAGTTCCTAGGTATAGCTGGTGTGATATTAATTGTAGATCTATTTCTAATTGAAAATAGTAATAAAAATGATTGTAGATAATCTGCTATAATAAAATGGAAACATGTAGAATTAAACTTATGGTTAGACCTGGTTGGGAGGAATGAATTGCTCCATAGATTTGGACAACTTGGGTTGCCATCCTTGTAGCAATTCCTAAAGCAAAGTCTAAATTCGCACTAAATCGGAAGCATAAGGTGCTTCTTGTCTCTCTGGAGTGATCGATTTGGCAAGAGTGGATTTGTCCGAAACTTTTGGAAGTTGGTTTCGAATTTCGACCGAGGCGGATTACTGAGGATTTATTCGACCGCTGCTTAGAGTGCTTACAAACAACAAGCCGGCCGGGCCTGGCGGATGGGGTTTGGCACGAAGATGTGTGTGTAACAGGCCACCGACACCTTTAACTACCAGAAGAGATTTGTTTTACCATTGTTATTCCAAGGTTCATTGGCCGCACTAAACCAAGCTGGAGTAAGACCATCCGCGACTGGGTCCGGGAAGGCATCCGAACCCGCTTTGGCGGATGGGAAACGCCGCAGCCGGCGTCCGGGAGCCATCCTCGGAGCCCGGACGCCCGCTGGCGCGCAGCGGCCTTTCCCGGCGGCCCGAACATTAGCGCGTGGGGTGGGCCCGCCGCCCACTACTGGGAGAGAGGAGGGACGAAAGGCGCGCCGTCGCCGCCGCCGTGGGCCGAGAGCCGCCGCCGCTGCTCCGAGCTCCATCGCCCCGCGCGGAGCCGGGGAGAAGAGCAGGCGGGATGGCGGGAGGGAAGGGAGAGGGGCGCCGCCGAGGAGCGCTGGCGCCCGCCGGGAGCCCGCGGCGCTGAGCCGGCGGCTACGCTTGCTTCCCGCTCGTTGCTTGAGCGATTGAGGCGCCATGGCCGCTGGCCGGTGGGCGCCCAGGCGCGTGAGGGCCGCGCCGAGGAGAAGGAGGAGCGGCCCTTCGCCCTGCGCGTGCCGTGGGCGTCGCCGAGCGACGCAGGCCTGCCCCGCCCCACCGGGCGCTGGCTGGCGCCCGGGCAGCCCCGCTTCGAGGGAGGCCGCTGGGCTGGCATGCGTCGCCGCATCCACGCCCGGATCAGGCGCCGCGCGGTCCTCCACGCCACATGTGCTCCCAACGCCCGGGCTTCGCCGGATTTAGGCGCTCGGCCGCAGCGTATATAAGAATTTTTAGTAAGTTTTGGTAGCCCACGCCAAATCTTTGGTATAGCGCCGGCCAATCAAACTCTATATTATTATATATCGCGCGGCGAGACAGGAGCGCTGCTTCCTTCGCAAAAACGGACGCATGGGCGAATCAAAATCATGGTGTACAAGAAATGAAGAAGGCCCGCCCGCTTCTTCCGGCCCGGCTCCCGCTTCGCAGCGCCGCTCCGCGCGCATCAGGCGTGTGCAAAAACGCCGGCGCCACAAGATGGTGGCTTCCGCCGCAAGCCTGCTTGTTGTCATGGGCCCGAGCGCCTGAGCTGGGCCGATGCCGCCACGCCGAGCGGCGCCGAGCTCATGCCGTGGCCCCCGCCGCTGGGACTCCATCCACCCGGGCCGGACTCACGACGGCGCACTTTCGCGTCGCCGGAGGGGCCACGGCGCCGCTACTCCTTGCCTGTCCGCTTCTTTTAGATTATTAATTGGGGAGGGAAAATAAAAAAGAAAGGAAGAGAGAGAGAGGGATGGGAACCGATTTTTGAGTGGGGATGGGGAAGAAAGAGAGAGAAGGTTGGTGTATGACATGTGGGACATACTATATAGAGGATGTGATATAAAGGATGGATGAGTGCGGGAAAACTGAATGTAGAGGAGAGAATATCGATGACCAGGACGGAATATTCTCTTTAGAGGATGAATTTAAAGGATGACGAGTGCGGATGGCCTAAGCAAGACAGTGTAAGCAAGACAGTGCACGGCTGCTGAGTCAGCTGCCACATGTGCCACCCAACTATGGGCCTGCTTGGTTCGCTTTCAAATTTTGTCATACCAAAGATTTAGCAAGCTAAAAGTTGGGCAAAAAACTCGCTATAGATTTAGCAAGCCAGATATAAGAATTTAGTAAGTTTTGGTAGCTAACCAAATGCTAGCTAAAATTATGGTTTGCCAAATCTTTGGTATAGCAAATTTTAGATGCAAACCAATCAAACTCTATATTATTATATCATGGTCAGTTATAACGGCCAATCAGACACGAGCCTATATCTGTCCAGGGTGCAAAAGGAGAGTGCATGTCGCCAAAACTTGTGAATCGTTATTATGATCAAAATCATGGTGTACAAGAAATGAAGAAGAAATCACACAAGCCACGACGAGCCCATGGCCACAAAAGTCTCCAACTTTGGTGTTTTCCCTTGCCTGCAATGCACTCTCCTACTATTATATTTGCAGCACCTCCATGCAAGTGATCGATCGATCGATCGATCGAGACAAAGCCCGGCCAAAGATGGTGATGAGCAAGCGAGCACCGCTCCTTGTGAATGGCGCTCTCCAGATTGTTGTCATGATTATGATTCAAAATTCTAGAATCATGGTTGTACAAGAAATGAAGAATGCCGTGGCCCCCCGCGCTGTTCGTGTTCGGGGACTCCATCGTGGACCCGGGCAACAACAACGCCATCATCATCACGACGCGCTGCAACTCCGCGCCCTACGGCCAGGACTTCCCGGGCCACGTAAAAACGCCACCGATGCAGGTTCTTGAAAGAACGGCAAGGTCCCCGCCGACATCCTTGGTACGCTAACATGTTGGCGCCGCTTTTCTTTTCTTTTTAGATTATTAATTAGAAAAAAGGCAGAACTAAATAAAAACAGAAGAAAATAAAAAGAATTGTTGACGCTGAATTAGGTCACCACACTCGATAAGGAGCTAGCATATTTCGATGTAGGGCCAAACCGATTTTGAGATCGGTCGGCGCCTAAAGGATATCCACACCTGACCTTGTGCCTCCAGCGATGAGCGCGATACAAAAGACACGCCGCCGGAGGAGCCTCGCCGGGAGCGCGATAACGCAAGACACGCCGGCGAGGTCTCTTGAGACCCAAACCCCACACGCCGGGAGGGACCCCGTCGGGCGACTATACATACCATAAGGAATTCCACATAAACTATGGGCTGCCCTAGCCGGCCCGACCGCTTTTTAGAGAGCATCGCGCTGCCGATCCACCGTCCATGCAGCGCCCGACGAAGAACGAGGAGAAAAAAGAGAGAAAGGGGGTAAAAGTTGTAGTAGATGTGTTTTTTAACGATTGGATAGATGAGATCTCAATCGGCCATGATCTCCTTGTTTATATAGGGAGGGGGTGGTCTTATCCCAAAGAGAAAACATCTCAAGGCCCAATCTCCAAGTTTTCCACGTCCAAAGATTACCTAAAACCGATTTAAGAACAATTTGTCGCTTTGGGGCCGAGCACTCACACGGTGGTACCGGTCGGACTCCTGGTAGTACCGAAACCTCTAGCGGTAGTACGGTGGAAGACCGGTGAGTACCGGTAAATTCATTTGTTGCCAAACTACACCAATCTAAAATATCGTCACTCACCGGTAGTACCGGTTTTGGACCGATAGTACCGGTAGTTTATTTTTGGGAATTAATCGCCAAAAAGGAGAACAAGTTGTACCGATGAAATCTATCCTTTGCCGGTAGTATCGGTAGTACCGGAGGCAATGATTTTCAACCCTTTGGTGCACAACTCTTTGCCTCCGGATCCCAAATTGAACGTTCCATATATGTTTTTTTTGACTATTTCGATGAGAGGAACCTCCAATGGTGAATGATCCGTTTTCCCACTTTTGACAACTTTACAAGATCCCGAACATTTTTGAGTGTCAACATATGCCCCTAGTTTTCAGGTGAATGACACATGTCTTTTGACGAAAACATAATTCAAATCCAAATAGCAACAATACCCATCTCATCGGCTACCCAGCGACTAAGGGTGATGTATACATCGGCCATTGTTGTTCTAAGGGCGATACATGTATTGGCCATTGTTTGAAAGCACTTTGGCTTCTTGTCAAACACTTTGAAAGCCTTTTTTTTAAGTATCTTCCGTTTATTGCTCTCGGGAGAATTTTTACCTTGCAATGTCTCTAGCATATATGAATTTTCAAACATCACTTTGATCACTTTATAAGGACCTTTCCAAGCATTTTGGTGACCATTTGCCAAACTTATTGCTTTTTCGATCCAATTGGTAGTATAGTCTTCCAAACCATCGCTATTCTCCAATGTTGATAGAAAGATTTGTCTCTCACCTTCTTATTCTATGCTTTGGCAACCCGAGCTTTATCTTTCAAATTGAAATTTCCTTAAGAGCTTTTAATCTTTTATCCGTTACCTCATCGATGATTGTCCATCATCAAAATCATGATATCCAAAGATACATGGGAATTGGTCATTATGATCATGCATGAAATTATGCCAGCCAATTTTGGGCACTATTGTGGAGTTGGCTTAGCCAACTTGGGAGCTGGCTAGTCCGACTTGGAGCCAAGCACCGAGGCAGAGGCCTAGCCTTTATATTTAGAATCGCCTTAGCCGATTCAGTGGCATGGAAAACACATGTCACCGACTTTTCGGCCTGGCCAAATCCCCGAGTAGGCACACATTCTTCATTTATAAAAATTTGATCTCCATCAATAAAACGGCAAAGCCTGATGCTTGTATAACCCATTTTAGCCTTTGAAAATCAAATTTGCGGTGCCTTGTGTTACCTCAAATTTGAAATCCTCAAAAAGCAAGACTGCTGCTTTAGTCGTATAAAATTAAACTTCCACTTATAGCCGATGACATATTTGCAGAATGATGGCTTTTTTATTGAATTTCCCAAAGTATTCATATCCTCTAATTGTTCAGACAATGAAACAAATAGCTTGACATTGAGATAAAGATGATTATGATGAAAATAGGCAATACCTTGTATCTTTTTAAAGGAAAATTTGTTATTCTTATATAGTTTTTTACCAAAATCACCCCCAGGATTAAATATTAAAATATGTTCATTTTCATCTCAAACAATCGCCATGATTGTAAACTCAAAAAATCGTGTACCCACCATCCAAAGATACATTCATAAAATAGCGATCAAAGCCGTGAGTATGCATCCATGACCATAAGCATTTTCCTTGGAGTAGGACAAATAATGGGATTGGTCTAGCATGGGCACCTATACCAATTGAAAAAATGAGGAACCAGGATGACTATACATAGCATAAGATGAATTCCATATTCATAGGCAAAGAAGCCGAATGAGAGCATGGATGAAGATTTTAATTATGAAAGTTTGCATGCACACCCATTGCTGAATTTTATTGATTCACTACAATTATTAGCTCTTGCTTGAAGCCAACCACTTTGAGTTTTAGCATCCAAAGCTTTCTTCTGAAGGCGATAGAGCTTGCCAGCGTAAATGAAGCCGAAATCGTGAGCATTGATTCCCCACATAAGTGCCTTTTATTGATTAGGCACTATGGTTACTAGTTAACATGTGAAGTCGAAATCATAGAGCACTGCACTTTGCCTTGTTAATTTTTCATTAATTTTGAGTTTGGAGTAACATAAAGCCGAATTTGAATAGATTGAATTTATATAAAGTATTGAGGCAAAAAAGACATTGTTATAGATGATAGTCTAAATCATTGAGATGTCATGTGGTAGAACCATGATATTGTGAACTTATAGATGAATAAGAAATTTTGTTGTATGTTGCTAGACATTCAAATTAACCCATAGTTGACATCGGCTCTTGAACATAATGAGAACCTTTTGGAGCCAAATGACCTTAACCGATACAACATATCTATTTTATCATAACTAGCAACACCAACATGAAGTTCATAGAACTTGCAAAATATTATTATGAATCAGCAATCTTCCCCATTTAAAAGTTGGACCTCAGGTGATTGTAGTAATATTGTGATGCAACACCTTGGTACTGCCCCCCAGTGTCTTTTGAATTTGAGAATTTGACCACCTTGCTGAAACCTCGCTAACTCCTTATGGAAAATCCTTTGAAGGTCACAATGGGTCAAAAACCTGTTTGTTATCAAGACCGATTGAATCCAATCGGTTTTAGCGTCAAATAGCAACGGTAATGGCGCACAATGAAACACAAAAAGGATAGATTGAAATCAGATAGGCTAGGTTGATATAAGAGATCAATGTATTAATCGGCAAGAATGGTGATACAAGGATTTCTTCAATCAAATGAAGACAGAAAGGTCACACACTCGACACTTAAGGAGCTTTAGCATTGAGTACCATCGCCTTACCATATGGGCCCGATTTTGAGATCTATCGGGCACAAAAAAGGATATCCAACTTTGGTGCTCTCTATTTTAGACTTAAATGACCTTGCCTTTGAGCGTTGATACGCAAGACATCTCCTACTATGAATAGAGCCATTAGTATATAGACCTGAAGTTTGAGAGCAATGGTGGATTGTTAGCCTACATTTAGGCATGTCATGTGCCCAGCCGACATATTGTGAACTTATGATGAAACACCGAATAAGAATTTACATGGAGTAAAAAAAGAGAGGAAGGGAGGGTCAAAAATCCATAGTTGATGTGCAATTTTTAACATAATTGAGAAGATGGGATCTGAAGAATTAACTAGCTGGATCTCCTTTGTTTATATAGGACTAGCAACACCAACATGAGAGGGAAACAACATTGAATGCCCAAAATCCATAGAATTTCCTTAATCGCCCAAAGATTAGATAAAACCGATTGTGAACAAATAAAGGAAAATTTGTTACCCATGATTTAGAATTTGACCACCCAATTGTGAAATATTTCTAATAAGTACCCCATCCTTGCAAAAATAAAAAGCAAGGTCACAACATCGGTCAAAATCAACACAATGAGTTTCTTTTTGGCGCCAAACTAGCAACGGTAATGGCGCAGCACTTCACCGGATAGATTGAAATCAAATTCATTTTATGATAACAGAGAGACAGCCATATGAGATAGCCAAATCGATCTTCCGATTAGGTACTTGTGACCGTTGAGTTGCTGCATGCCGAATCGTGCCATCCCGAACGCTTTTGAGATATGGGCTATCAAGAGGCAGAATGGTGAAGCCGACCTTTTCATTAATTTTGCTTTACAAGATCTGAACATTTTTGAGTGTCACGAGAGCTAAAGTTTGCGGACTGCTGAGTCGACCTGCCCCTCACCGGCGTCAACTTTGGCGCGTCCGGCGAGCTCAAAGCGGACATTCGACGAACATATCCCCCTCACCGCCGAGCTCGTGGTAACCGATCGATCGCCGTTCCAACGTCTCGGTAGCTCTGCATTCTGCAGTAATGCCATTTCTCATTTCCTTGCCATTGCATGCCTGCCGTGTCATCAATCAGTCCGTGCTCACCATGGACAACCAGCTGGACCTGTTCAAGGAGTACAAGGAGAAGCTGAAGCGCGTCGCCGGGCCCGCGCACCGCCGACATCGTGTCCAACAGCCTGTACATGGTGGCCACCGGCACCGACGACCTCGCCAACACCTATTTCACCACGCCGTTCCGGCGAAACTACGACCTCAAGTCCTACATCAAGTTCGTCGTGCAGTGCGCCTCCGACTTCATCAAGGTGCGTGCGCAGCGCAGGCTGGTTATATTATATCACGACCGAATTAACACGGCGCACGCACGCACCAATGGCACGCACATGTCGCCGCCGATCATGTGGATCTATCTATGGTTGGCAGAAGCTGTATGGCCTGGGCGCGCATGGTGGGCGCATCAACATCACCGGCGCGCCGCCCATCGGGTGCGTGTGCCGCAGCGGTGACCCTCGCCGGCGGGCTGGAGAGGGAGTGCGTGCCGCTGTACAACCAGGCGGCCGTCGTGTTCAACGCGGCGCTGGAGAAGGAGATCAAGCGGCTCAACGGCAGCGAGGAGCCCCGGGCTCCGTGCTCAAGTACATCGACCTCTACACGCCGCTGCTCGACATGATCCAGCGCCCGGACGCCTACGGATTCGACGTGACCAACCGGGGGTGCCGGGTGTGTTCGAGGTGACGCTGACGTGCAACCGGTACACGGCGGAACCCTGCAGCGACCCTAGCAAGTTCCTCTTCTGGGACACCTACCACCTCACCGAGAGAGGCTACAACCTCCTCATGGCGCAGATCATTAACCGATACGGGCTCAACTGAAATGGACACCATGGCAACGATATGGGCTCATACTTCAGAGTCTTCTGAATCTCTCGTGTCCTGACAACATTGAGTCATTGAGTGTATTTTGATCTTGTAGCAAGCACAGCTACAGCAATCATATCCCAGTTTGTATTATGATAATATATGTATCAGCGGCACAATTGCTTTTCTGGGTACGAGTACAACTGTTATACTAATTCTACTCCTGAACACAACCCAGTACATCAAAAATATATAGCTCAGAACGAGAAGCAATGATAGTTGACAAACTATTGGGGAAACACATACTGAGTTCATCCAGGCCTCACAAGTCCTCTGCTCTAGAAGGATTCAATCTGATTTCAACTGACAGGTGGATACAGAAAAGCAATGCCTGCAGAATCCTGCATGATGAAAATAAGGAAAGTACACCACATTTGCATGAAAAAGGATATAAATGCATGAAAAAAGTCCATTTTATTATGTGCTATATACAAACTCATGGAATAAAGCAAACTCCATACTTATGACAGGTATACGACAGTCTAGCACTAGTCTAAAACCTAACCTGACCACAATAATCTAAGATGCCAGCTTAGGAGCTGGCGGACAAAACTCATACTAGGGGCTTGACATAGATAAACTATACACTGTAGATGAAAGCATTGCGCCTTTTGGATCTTCAGAGAAGCTTATTCTGTGCCACCGCTTCACAAAGCTCCTCCTCGTAGCGTAAAACTCTGGGCGAGGGTGCAGCTTTACACACAGGTCTTGGCAGCCCTGGTGGCATTGAGCGTCTGAGACGCTTTGAAAAAAAAAGGAGTAGGAGACTCCTGGAAAAGAACAGCTGTGATTGGCTTCACATCAACCAGCTTGAGGCGTGAAAGGCGAGCAGCATGTTTTGGAGCCCTTGGTGTCCTTGGGGTGGAAACACGCACGTCCTTGCCATCGATTCTAATGAGCATGCAATGTTATTGGAAGAGATTAGAGTGTTACTAAATCAGCACTATCTGTTAAGCAAATAAAATGTGGCTAACCTTAAGAAGGGCCAATGCTCTGTTGGAAGAGGCGTTTTGTTTAGGAGCAACTCCTGTCTGCTTCGATCTGGAGTAGTGTAATTGAAATGGTACTGCCTGGCAAGTTCAACCTAGTTTGCATTACCGTAAAAAGTGAGCTTGGAAACAGAAATAAAAGGGATTAAAGCACATGCTGACTGCTGAGAATGCAAAATAACCATGTCGAACATCAAGGATGCAAATTAACTGAATAAATAAATAGATAGTTGGCCATGCAAAAACAGTGACAGAACTGACAAAAATGTAATGAATTGCTAGCACATAATCCCAAGATGAGAAACTACTAATGGAAGATGCAAGTAGGTCAAGTAGCAATATGTCATTTCTTAACAGAAGGGAAAACCACGTTTTTTGCAGGTTGCAATATCAGCATCATTGATCATTATTAATTAATGAGAATGAAATGAGCATTCATCAGCAAAGTACAAAAGGTAAAACAACACTGTCTGTTTCACACCTAGCTGACATCAGTTACTGTGCTTAAAAAATATGCATTATTTCAATGCAGACTGAAATTTGGAGAAGGAAATGAGGATACTTTATTTACAAATAAAGAATGCAACAGCTATGAGATGATACTTACTGCTTTTCGAATCCTTTTTGAAACATGGAAAACAGCCTTCAGTTGATCATGGTGCAAGCAACACATGATCTTGATCTTTGCAACAAAACAAAGGCAATCAGATTTACCACAAATATAATGCACATTAAAGTGAACAAAAAGGTGGTTGTTTTAGTTCCATACCAGCAAATCAAGTGGAAGTGATTCAAGCCTTGAATCACCATCAAACACAGATGCATCAGGAGTCCTTGGAGTCTTTGGCAATATCTGCCCCTTATTACTACCAAATGGCTCAAAATTGAGTCTTGCGGGGGATAAAATTGGTGTATTGTTTTCTAAGAGAACCTCAGGTTGTGGAGGCAACTCCAGCTCATCTTTCACGTTCAACAGAATCCTTTTCTTCCCGATGTCCCTGCTTGTACTCCTACTATAACGAATCTGAGCCAGGGCACCAGGTTTCAAGTACTTGTTCTTTGCATGTTTCACTCGTTTCTTCTGCTTCAGTGTCACTGATCCAGACCCCATTGCGATTGCTATTCACGCTAAAATTAGAAGTGGCAGGTGTTGTAGAACTTCGTTTCTTTCCCAGTTTCATCTCAGCTTCTACACAGGGGAGGAGAAACTAAGAGTTTAGGATAGCAGTAAAAATGATCAGGGTCACAAAACTTTTTTTAAAAAAGTCAGTTTAGATAATTCAAGTCCACACTCCACCTGACAGTTAACTATACTGAAAAACACCCAGACAGAACAAATGCCCTGTACTAATAACTATAGTGAAAATGAAAAGACAGAACAAAACTTACGTATTCACATGTGTGTATCCATCATTTAACTAAACTATAAGCCTCTTTTCTGAAAAAGAAATACTACGAAGACTCACATAGCTAAACATAAGTTCCAATATTAACTGGGCATAGACGAAATAATTGCTTGATGTTGATATATTCAGTGAACTACTAGAATTACCAATATCAACTTGACATAGCTAAACAGAACATGCCAACCCAAGTGAAGCTTATCATCAGGGCAATGAGGTGATTTTTTATTTATGCTCTATAAGTGAAGCTTATCATCAGGGCAGGATTTTCTTCCCTGGGGAAATCTGGACATCGATAAAGACTATCTGAAGCACATCATTTTATATCAAAGATTAAAACCATTAAAACCATCTATTTTACTCTGCGTCAAGCACATGCACACACAAGGCAGATATACACAAGCAAAGACAAGTGTGTAAAACGTAGTCTAGCTGACTAAACAGCAGTAAAAGCTTTTACAGATTTATTCATCTTGTAGCACCGATTAAATGTCTAATCACTGAATAGTAGTATTGAGAAGTACTTAATGAATTTTAAACCTCTGAATAGTAGTGGTGGTAGCACTAGTATTAATCCATTTTTGTCAATTATTGGTAGGTTGAATTAATATTTAATCCTTGGCTAGTAGTACTAGTATCAAGGGCCAGTTTGGATACAAAGGACTAATTGTCAACTGCTAAAAATGAGCAGTAGCTGTGCAAAACAGGAGAACTAACAGGTGGGCTAAAAATAATCCAAGACCCTGGCTAGTTGTTAGGCCATTAACTAAGCACAGCCAGCTAACAAGAGTTAATAGACCATTGCTACGGATGTATGCACCTAATAGCCAGGGATCCAAATGCGCTTAGCTGGCTAATTTTTAGCTGCCATAGCCGATCCAAACATATGCATGCACCAAAAAAGTACAATCTTTTTTTTAGCAGCGATTAAATGTTGGATCTATGGTGAGCACCCAAAGTAATTGAAAAGGCTCCCAGTCGCTATGACTTGTTACCATGTATAGCAGTAGAACATTCAGCGGGAGAAAAATCGCGGGAGATGATTTTAAGCCGCCAAAAAAACAGATCCCAGATCTACCGGAGATCTGGAGGGCCCAGCAACTACATGAAATCCGCGCGCGCCCAGCAGCATCTCAACGTACAGGGCCCAGCCACATCGCGCAGCAGCAGATCTCGAGGGACATGACTCCGAAAAGAGTCGAGAAGCAGCAGACGCGGGCGCATCCAATCCGGTCGCAAGCGAACCGCGCGCTTGAAAGAGAGGCGGCACGAGCAGCAGTAGTAACGCGAGACCTCACAGAGGTAAAGCTGAAGACGCCGTATTTGGAGGAAGCAGGAGGAGTAGCATGAGCGGAGGAGGGATGGAATGGTGTTTACCTGAAACAGTCCGCGCAGCTCAGGAGGACCCGGCGGCTCCTCCCATCCTGCGAAAGGGAAAAGGGAAACCGAGCGCGAGCTGGCTGTTCCCTGACACCGCCGGCCGGAGAGCGCGAGCTGGTTTGCTGCTCCCTGACACCGCCGCCGAGCGCAAGCAGGGGGATGAATCAACGGGCGCCGCAACCGCAGGCAGGCGGACCGATCGCAATAAATTTTCTCCCCTGTTCCTCTGTTTTGCTTAATCTTGACGGAGAGAGAAGGGGGAGGGAAGAGGAGCGGCGCTTTTGTACCAAGGCGGGGGCAGTTGGAGGGAAAACCGAAAATTTTCGGCCGGGTTTGGCGCCAAAACCAGGTCGAGCAGGAGCAGAGGACGCGGAGGGGGACCCGCCGCCAGGGTAGGCAGGTTGGGGAGGATCGGCTCTGTGAGCTGGTGGAGCCCGTGCCGTGGTGGTCTAGGGGCGCGGGTCAGCCGTACGTGCGCCGTGCGCCGCGGGGGAATCCCGATGCCGAGGCGGCGACACCTTCCGAGGCCGAGCTCGGTCGGCGCACCTCTGACGGGCGGGGCCCGCGTCAACGGCGTCAGTTGCGGCGTGAGCATGGTGGGTTCGGTTCGGGTGGGCCCAACCGCCCAGGCGAGGCCGCGTGGGTTTGGCCCAGCGCCCGCCATCACGAGTGGGTCACCACCGGGTAGGTGGGTGTCTCATGCCATGTCTGGGAGCTGGGATGCCGGCTGCCGCGCCCGGATCGGATACGGACGGATATCACTCATACCATATTTGTTTTCATATTTCTGTCTGGATTCGGATTCGAATACAGATAGTGTCATCCATGACGGATAGGATATGATTGGACATCGACATCATAAATATGCGATTTGAGTATTTAGATACGGATACGGTACCAGATGTTGAATATCCAGAGCCGGATACGGACAAATCTAAACCCCTCTAAACGAATTCGGTCGAACGGACGGTCGAATAAATATCCGTACCATTTTCATCCATAGGTGTCTGTGCGGAAACCGTGGACCCCAGCGGGGGATTGGGTCCCGGAGTCACGACTTCTCGTTCGGTCGCTTCCGTCCGGTGCGTCTGGGAGCGCATGCGTACGCGCGGTGCACCGGCTGTGTTGTTGGGTCGCAGCCTTGCGTGGCAATGAGTGTGGTGTGTGGGTACACACGTTTTTAACTTCCATTCACTTTATTTACGTGCGAGAGTACTTTTCCAATTGATGGACACAAGTATAAAAAAAAAAAAATTGATGGACACTGGTATTATCACCTCGGGCTATTCTGGTGTACCTTCGGCTCTCTCTGCGAATGGTTATTAAGGTTTGGCCTAGGGTTGTTGGATAGCAAGCCAACTCGGCTCAACTCATGATCTTAAACGATTTCAAAATGTTAGTTTGATTCGGTTTGTTTATGAGTTCGAGCTAGCTAGCTTAAGGCCTTATTTGGTTACTCTAGAAACTAAACTATATGGACTAAACTTTAATTCTAGTTTATTTAGTTCTAGGTCTAAAAGAAACTAAAAACACGTTAAATAGGAACATGTACTCTCGTAATTTAGACTTTTTAGTTCCATTTAGTCCTATCTTAGGAACTAAAGAAACTAAATTTTAGTCTATAAAAAGTAAAGAATGTTTGGCATTTTAGGAACTAAATAAGACTATACTTTAATAAAAGTGAACCAAACAAGACCTAACTCATGAACCAGATATCAAAAACATACAAAGTGTAATATATGTATTTATAGGTGAATGCCCGTGCGTTGCAACGGGAGACTAAAACATTTCATTAATAATATATCTTGTGGTTCAAAATCAAATTTCCCACCGAGAATACAAAATGTATGCTCAGATTTTATCGAGACTAAGGTATTGGCTAGGTAACCTGATCTTGACTTTGCATGAACTGATCTTGACTTTGTATGAATTTGCTAATCACACTGGCACCATATTGTAAATAGCTGAAATCATGCCTCCCGTTGCTTCACCAAATCCTACAGAGATAGTCAATGGTTCTTCATGCAGTATTCATCAATCAGTGCATTATAAGAAGCTGCATTCAGACTAGCATCATCTTTCCTCGCTCCGTCAAGAGCTGGCCGCTACCTGCATTTTCCTTGGTTACAAACAGTGGCGGACCCAGAAACGCGACAAGAGGGGGGCTAAACAGTAAACACAGTCGCCTCGATCATCACCTCGACTCTCCTGACTCCGCGAGAAGTGCGAACGTCGTAGCCTTGGGGCTGACAAGGCTGTTTAGTGTTTACTAATAGCCAGGGCTGGCCGTCTAAAGCTCCAGTTTTCATACGTTAATGGGCCAAAATCATATAGGGGGTACTAGCTGCTACATGGGCTGGACCCGGGCTGCAGCCAGGACAGCCCGGACCCTGAGTCCACCCCTGGTTACAAAGGCCTCTAACAATAATGTTGTAGGTGAACTTATGTGGTCACAAACCTAAACGGGTCATCCTGATAAAGTGATAATATTTGTTTTGCATTTCCAGACCTGAAAGCTCCATCCACCAATCTGTTCTATAAAGGAACGGTAGGATTTAATGGAAACAATAAACATTGAATAATAAGCAGTTACCTTCCAATATCTCCTACTGGACTCAGGCCATAGTGGGTCAAGATTTTTACAACCAACTATTGTACCAGTAGGTACAAGACAAGATAAAAATACATCACAAATAAATAACTACAATTTAAATAATGAGCAGGTACAATGACGGACCAGGTGACGTGAAGCTACAAAATACACAAGGCCAATAAGGTACTCCCTCCATTCCAAATTATAGTTTGTTTGACTTTTTTGACCTAAAGTTTGACCACCCGTCTTATTCAAAAAATTTATGCAAACATAGTACAATTTAAGCCATTCTTAAAGACCTTTCATTAGTAAAGCAAGCTACAACAAAATATGTAATATTTGACACAATTTTTTAAATAAGACGAGTGGACAAATTTAAGGTCAAAAAAGACAAACAAACTATAATTTGGAACGGAATAGTAGTTACCTCTGCTATTTCTTGTGCCTCTTCCCCTTCAAACCTCATCCTGAATCTCATCCCAATAGAATAATTGTTTTTCTACTGACTCCATATATTGATCATATGGTATACGAACTCTGAAGGGCTCATCCTAACATTGACGTTTAGAGATAAGCAGCAAGTTTTTATTAGATAATTTGAAGTCCTGTTCTCACCTCAGCGCTGGCCTTCTTCCCTAGCATAACAACAAAACAAGCAATAAATAGAGTGCAAAACTATTTATGAGACTGGAAATCAAGCTCATGTAGATGTAGTCACATCTATAGATGGAAGACAGACAGCTTAGACGAAAAAAAGTACTCATCAGTGCTTCTGCATATATAGACAAGTGTACCAATTGGTGTTGATGCAACAACAAAGAAGCAGAGGGTGTGTACTGATGAAGATAATGCAGTGATGATGAGTCCAAACTTTGGGTGCACTAAGTTAATTGGATTTTCAGTTCGTGCACCATGACACTTTGTTCCTGAAATCAGTTGTCCTCAGGTACTAAAGAACCATCTAGAATTAAATATGGAGTCTACTATATAGTAAACCTGCAATCCCTGAATAGCAAGGCCAAAACAGCTATAGAGCTTACTGCTGATTACTGAAAACATGTTACTGTCAGCCTAAAAGGTCAATTTTAGAAGAAAGAAAAATGGATCTTGATTCAGTTTCAGGAGAGAATCTAACAAAGGTTCAGTTTCAGGATTTTATAGATCTTGAAACTGCTCAACTAAACAAAGAAAAAGGGAATTCGGAAGCAAATAGCCAAGCTGAACATTTGTTAGATAGTCAGAGAACTGGGGGAGTGGCCGATTTCTCATCAAGTCTACTCAGATATATCTTCTAAAAGGCTCTTCTAAGTTTTCAGAGATCAAGAAGAGGAGCAACATTTTCTAAGTTTGCAGAGATCAAGAAGAGGAGCAAAATCTAAATTCTTTTCTAGAACACGCCTTCACGTGTATTTCATTAAGGAGGAGCAAAATCTAAATTCATGATCACCAGGCTATTATATACCAGAAATTGGACAGGATGCACTCCTATTCAATGAACCGGCCGGTTCATTCAACTCAACAGGATTCAGCTCATTAATTGGACATGCAAATCTGCTCCATAATTACCTGCTCTCCATAGCTGTTTCCGGACTGGACAATCCACCTCTTCGGAGATACACAGGTAGATCGTGTACGCTGATCGAGGCGACCCAGGGCGACTTCGCGATTAGCCATCGAGCGCGAGGCAGCGACATCTCCATGGGCGATCGCACGTCGACCGCGACTGCGCGAGGCAGGGCTACGAAGTACGAATGCACGGCGAGCGCGAGCGCGAGCTTCCAGGCGGTTAGCCGGCGAACACGAGCGTGATTGCGTGAGGCCGGCGTCGGCAGCGGTGCCGGTGGCGTCGAGAGCGTTGCAGTCGGGCAGGAGAGGGGAGGCGACGGACGCAGCGGCGTCGTCGAGGGCGGTCGCACGGGGAAGGAGCAGATCGCGGCGATGCGCAGTTGCGCAGTGGAGAAGGAGGTGGGGGAGGTCGTGCTTGCTGTTGCGCGGGGGAGGTCGCGTACGTCGAGTGCCGGGCGAGCGATTAGCGGGAGCGAGCGATTAAGGCCGGGCTGACGATTACTTTTCCACCTTTTTAGTCGTAATAAGATAAGATCTATAAAGATTAAAAATAGCAATAATAAAAAAAAAAATTAACGCATTCTTAAACCTTAAATCAAGCAAATAAATTAATATGTGCTGACATATATACAAATATAACAATATATTGTAGTATAACACCATATATACATCCACGGTTCAGAATAATCTCAATCCCATGTTTACATGGCCTAAGTCTTGGAATCAACCAATTATAAAATGTAAGACATCAAGTAATATGAAACTAACAGAAGTTCAAAGTCCATAATTGTAGCGAGCGGGCTCGTTAACTGCACAAGTTAAAATTTGGCCCGGTTTGTTAAAAAAGATAAACGACCCGAGCTACGGAGCTATGAGTTTTTTAATCCAATTCTAATAGGCTGGCTGTAGGTGTTGTAGTAAGGTCCTATTTAGTATGGGGACGTATCTAGTGCAAACTAACTTCCCGTGAAAACCCGTGCAAACCACGGTAAAAAATTCGTCTAAATTCACCAAAAAATTCACACATATAGATGATATGATGATACACAACCTTGCAAAATATCTTGCCTAAACTCGACTTCGTTTGTGAGATATAAAAATAACAAATTTCTACCAAATCATCCGGACAACTTTCTGGCTTATAATTTATTATTTTTATATCTCACAAACGTAGTCGAGTTTCGACAAGATATTTTGTAAGGTTGTGTATCATCATCATATCATCTACATGTGTGAATTTTTTGGTGAATTTAGACGACTTTTTTTTACCGTGGTTTGCATGGGTTTTCACGGAAGTTAGTTTAGACTAGATATACGCTTCATTTAAGTATAGCTTCACTTTACTAGTAAAGCTATTTATTTTGGTTTCAGCTCCATGAACAATTTTATATGTGGAGCTAGAGCTATTTTGAAAAATTGTTCAGCAAAATAGCTGTGTATATGAAATTTCTTAGAACATGCTCCCACAGAACGCCATGCAGTATAAGGTGAAGCGGATGAAACTATAATTTTTTTTTCTATAAGAGCACGATTTAAGGGGCTTCGTAGGTAAAGCCGTTTTGTTACTTCATTTGGCATAAAACGACTCCAAACAACTTTGAAACCAATGAAGAAACCATACAAAACAGGGTCTAATTACATAGTCAACCAACTTACAGCCTTTAGGTTGCCTGGACTGGACTGGATCATACTAAATCGGCTGAAGGCAGTGCCCGCCGTCGTTATCGTTTGATGTGGCTGTAGTCAGGAATCCAGGAATTTGGCCCATGTGCACTTTTCGTCACCCAATGGCACCACCACGTACGGGCGTTGCGGTTCTGAAGTGCCCGATTAAATCTGGAACAGGAACCACCTTGGCACTTTTTTTTTTGAAACTTGCTTGCCTTTTATTATCGGCCGGCCTAGGCCTCGGCACCAATGAGGTCATGCCACGTCTCCGAACCATATGAGCTAGAAACTTGTTTTGCTAAAACGTGCGCTACCTTATTAAATAATCTATTAACATAAGAAAAGGAAAACTCATGAAAGGCAAGGCGTAGCTCGTCCATCTCCTGCAGAATGTGCTGAACAATTGATCTTTGATCTTCTTTCTTCTCCCAAAGCTGCACCAATTGGAGACGGTCAGTTTCCAAAGCGACTTTGCGGAGTCCTAACTGTATCCCGAACAGCATGCCGTCCCTACAGGCCATAGCTTCCAAAGATAGAGCATCGAGGCCATTGTCATACCAAGAGGCTTTGCCCGCACTGAACTCGCCCTACTGGTCTCTGATGACGCAGGCTGTTGCGCCTTGCTTCAACGGATCAGAGAAAGCAGCATCAGAGTTGATCTTCATCCATCCTTGTTCTGGTTTACACCACACCATAAGTACTGATTGAGAGTGAGGCGCAGTTGCCATAGGTCAAAAGTTGTATCCCGAGCCCAGTTTACTGTCTGGTACACAGACATCGGTTGTTCTCAATGCCGTTTCTTGTTTCGGATGGACCACAGTGCCCACATTCCACAAAAGATGACTGTCCGATCCTTCGTTGGACAGAGGTCAGTCATGAGGTCATCTGCCCAGGAAGCCGTATTCAGATTTGGAAACTTGATACCGGTAGCCAATCTAATCTCTGTCCAAAAAAGTCTTGCCGTTGAGCAGTCCACCAAAATATGCTTGATAGTTTCCTCTGGGTCCCCACAAACTTCACAGAAGGCATCCGGCTCAATATGCTGTCTACGAAGAGTTTGCTTCGTCGGGAGAAATTGGTTCATGACACGCCACCAGAACACTTGAACTTTCGGTGGAACGTCCAGTTGCCAGACTTTCTTCCATATTGGGTTGTCTGATGAGCTTGCAGACTGGCGGGATGACGCCTCAGTTTTCCTCTGACGCAAACCACCTTGGCACTTGCAGTTCATAAAACGGGTCTCTCTCAATACATAGTTTTATCGGCACAGTTTCATATGCTTTACTTTAACTTTCTGTGGATCCTGTCAGTGTCTTACAATTCTAACCATACCATGAGATGAAACAAATTAAAGGTTCTCATACGATTTCCAATATCTTAGAAACGAAACCGATACGTTTCGTGGGGATGAAATGTTTCCCTTCTCTCTCTTCCTTGTTTCATTAAAAAACTCTAGATCTACTGATGTGATATCCTATTTAATATGCATAAGACTCGTATGAAACTCCATTAAGACTGGCCTTACAACACCGCATATGGGTATGCCATCTGAAACAGTTAAAGCCAAGATCCCAAACTCCAAATGAACTAAGATATCATTACAAAACCATAGACTTCCAGAAACATCAGCAAGCAAGCTCGCATTAATACACCAGGCTTTTCCACTTTTCTTCTTGTACCCCAGCCATCATCCGCAGATGCTCCGCCACAAGCCCGATCCCTCAGCAGCTCGCCACTTACTTCCACTGAAGCCACAGGACCTGAGAAGCAGCTTCCTTGATCTCCGTCACCTTCGAAGAGAATGTCTCCTTTTCTCCACTGGGCAGAGGATCACCCATTTGTGCACCATCGTAGCCAGTTGGTAGAGGAGTATAGCCATACTCCACGATTTTCTCTGAAAACATAAGTCATTCCTAAGTTTATTTTCAGAGGCTCCATAAAACACTTGCTAGGAGTCTGCAGTGAGTCCATCGTTTATCGCCGCTCTCGCTGTGGTGCAACGTATGAAGGTGCGAACCATGATAAGAAGACGCCGCAAGCATGATGTGCTTGCGAAGAACTGATGATTCATTCATTTGCTGTGCTCTACTTCGCCAGCAATACAAATCTGTGAATAGAACTTGAGTCTTCAGGGTTAGCAGTCAGGCACAAATCATTAGTATCAAAAGCATGGCACCGGCATCGACACAAGCAAAGCAGCCTTGCATATGCATGAGACAGCAGCCCCTGAACAAAAGAAGCTGGGATTTTGTCCATGGCCACCTTGGTCTACCTCAAGCCAAAATGCCGACACGGCCGCATGACCGGGAAGAAACCAAAATATCCAAAGCGAAAGCGAAAGCGAAAGACACCGAAAGGGAAAGGCAGAGGCAGACAGGCAGGCGAGAATAAAGGCGGGAGGGAATTGAATTTGAAGCAGCTGTGCCGACCAGCTTATATCCTCAAAGCTTCTCTCGCCTTCGATTCCTTCCCTCAATTAGCAAGAAGGGCTCGTATTCTTCTCCTCCAGCAGCTCTCCACTTGTCACCGAGGGCCTCGCAGCGGCGGCTGCCGGCTGTGTACTCCATGGCCTCGTCGTCGTCCTCACCCTCCAACCCTGCGCCGCCTCTGCTGCTGCCGCCGCCGGAGCCGGCGTCCGCACCTCCGCCTCCGCCGCTGCTGCCAGAGGGGCAGGCCCAGGCCCAGGCCGGGCCCCACCGTCGCCGATGGCATCCGCGGCCTGCTCAGGTCCGGCGAGGCGCTCGTCCGCGCCGTCTTCGGGGGTAACTCTGGCCAGTCTCGCCTTCCCGCGAAGCATCAGCAGCATCACCTTCACCACCATCAGCACCCGCAGCACCGCCCTGTATGCTCTTCAAGTCCACCTCCCCTTCTTAGGAGTTCATTCCTGAGCTGTGAAATTGAGTCCTACTACTGATTTGATTAGTGACTAGCATTGACCGACTCATGTTCATGCCGCCACCTAATTGCTTCAAATGTCCATTTTTATTCACACCCATGGCTTGCTCCTCACCAAAGGATTCATGATCAGGATCCAAGCATCATTAATCATTTGTCCTGCTCCACATTTTCCAAAGATGTGCTACTGTTTTCATGTAGTTTGTGCACATTTGAATAGCAGTTACTGTAAATCCAGAACAGTTTGGGTCATCAAATTTCCATAGCAGTAGGCAAGATTACTATAGGCTATTGCTTCAGATAGACTAACCGATAAATTGCAAGCTGCATCTTTGGCTCTATAGAGTTATGTTGGCTTTGCACATTGGTTTGCCCAACAATGGACTGCAAGCTGCATCTATCTCTGACATTAGGTCAGATGAACAAGATACCAACGTTTGCAGTGCATATTAACTGAACTTGAACCATGGATAATTAATTGTTTCTTTTTGGTAAAAATTGACAAGTAATTGCTTCCTGCATAACCTGCACTTAACAAACATCATTAGTCAGTTCAAGTGACCATTACTTCCTCCTTGATCTGCGTTCATACTTCAGAAGTCGCTCACTACTATTTTTTTAACCACAGGGTGATAATATCATGAAGCGCATACAAAGAGAAACATTTTCCGATGTTATGAAATTCAAGGAAAAACATGATCAGATTGAACACATCCTTTCATTATATAAAACTGGCAAGGGGTTCGAGTTCCTAGATTTCCCTATCAAGGTGAAAATAGCACTTGATGCAGTTGGGGCACTGTTTCTTGTCGACGATACTGAATACGAACAAGCAAAAGCAACCCTCGACAAGGTGGGGAGAAGAACGGGCCTCAGTTCAAGGTTCGTCTTTGAGTCAAAGACCAGGGGCAAAGACACCATTGCTGCAGAGCTCTCGACTCAGCTCGGAGCAGGGAGCCACTTGGGGAGACCTGTAGAGCTGACTAGGCTGCAGTACAGTGCCCGGATCAACAAATGGCTGTCGATGACTTTAGTCCCGTTTGGAGCCCAGTGCAACAACTTCTTGCATGCTTCAAGCATGATTCAGGTATGTGTCCCTTCTGCTGCAAGCATTGGTACAGCTATTCCTTTCCTTGGACAACAAAGATGAACCATGTAGTAACTTGACTGATGAAATCATGAAAACTGTTGCCAGAATCTACGGAGTCAAGCCTCTTTCGACGGTCCACCTTCATTTTCTGATCATCATAACTGCGGCGCTGGTTTGAGAATCAAAGGATCCAAATTCACCGCCTCCTTTGCTGAGCTAATCTTTGGTTCAGGAGGACTAGACAGTGGAGGCGGAGGAACTAACCGCATGACAACACTTGGGCAAGTGTCCTGCAAACCAGCCAATGATGTCAAGCTCAGTTTGTCGGGGATTTGGCAGGTGCACTCGCTGTCGCCCCGGTTCAACAATCTCGGAATCCTTGCTATTCCACTAGGTAGCCTAAAACCAGAAAACGCCACCACAAGCGCTACAGAACATACCGAAATGAGTGTGAAGCTCAACAATCAGACTGGTGTCAGTGCCACTACACACACCATGGTGGCAGTGCACGGTGCCTCTCCTGCTGTGCAGCCACCGCAGTCGATGGCACTGATGGTGGACTGCGAGCTGTATGAGACTCTCAAGACAGAGGGTTGGTTTCAGATGGAGAGGTCAAGCCATGGACCAGTGCGCTGGGGCTTCTCCTTGTCTGACATCCCGGATAACGAACTCGGGTGGGGCGTGAAGGTGAGCGGCGGCACGGCTGAAGAGAAGAGGAGGAATCAGCTTCAGCACCTGGAACTGGAAGGATTCCTCAACTTCAACCTTGGTAAGGGCGCGAGGCTGCAACCAGGACTTGTGTATGCCCAAATGGATGGTAAGATGACACCAGCGCTGTTTCTGCGCTCGTCGTGGGCCATGTGATTCATCCTTAGAACACTGTGGTTTCTGGTTGTGAGAGCTATCTTCTACTTCGTCTTGTTTAGTCACATGTTAACCGCTATTACATTGTTGCAGCTAATAAACATTTTGACTGACATCCTTGGAGTCCACTTTGAAAACCCACAACAGCATTTGTTTGTGTGATTTTTCTGTCCAAGGATTATGATACTTGTTTGTCGGTGCTAAAACTGGCGGTCCTAGTACCGACTAGTGAATTTGTGGTGCGTGTTCCCAACCCCGGAAGGTGTGCAAGAAGAATACAGGGAAAACTAGTATTATCCTGCACCAAGGTGCTTGTAGGTAGGGGAGTACAAGCAGATGGAGAGAGGGAGCTGGTCCCAAGTCTCTTGAGTGAGCGTGTTGAGGCAAGTGCCAATATCGTGTGTGTGGAAAGGCTTAAGGTTGCTTGTGTTCGTCTGCCCGAGAAGGGGCCCGGTCCTCCCCTTTTATAGCCGCAAGGGGTGAACAGTGTTTACATAATGTGTCGTCGTGTGAGGGGAAGAGGCCGTGGCGTCTCTCCCTCCCGATCCGAGGCCTCGGAGTCCGCCCGGGAAGGGCGCCCGGCAGCGTGGAGCTTGTCCCTGCTGCGCAGCATGTGCGTGGCCGTGAAGGGTCGCGTCCTCAGCCCTGGCGGCGGAAGGAATGGATGTCCCTGTAGAAGTTGACGGAGAGGCCGGGGAGACGATCCCAGAATCTTGTGGCGCTAGCCAACTTTGACTTCCTCCGGGTTCAGAGGCTCGGAGGGGCCTCGGAGCCCACCATCTGACAGGTTGGCCTGAGGAGAGAGCCGTCATCGGGGCTATCGCTGCCCATCCCGAGTTCGAAAAAACCCGGGAGGTACTATTGTTTGACCAGCGTCCCGGGCGACTCCGTCACGGAGGATGATCTTGGATGACGGCCCTCGGCGTGGCGGCCACCCGTCCCGAAGCCTCGGCGACTTGACACAGCAATAGGGTTAGGATACACGGTGCCTCACGGTGTGGGGGCCCGGCTTCCAATCGCGGAAGGTTAACGTAATCATGGAGCGAGTGAGGGTTGTGGCGGGGCGGCTCTTATCCCCCGCCAAGGGATAACGTCGGTCGATGGGTACTATGGGAAGGCGGGCGGCGGATATACGTCAAGTCGAGGCCTGGTTTGACTGGAAGCGCGCGCGCGGGCCCGAGGCCAAGGCGGGGGCTCGGCGGGGACGGAAAGCGGGCGCTTCGTCAAGGCGCGCTGTGTGAAGGGTCGGGCGAGGCGGGGCGTTAAGCGCCCCGTCCGAGGCCTCATCGGGAAGGCTCGGACGAGGTGGAGAGTTAAGCGCCCGTCCGAGGCCTCGGCGGGGGAGGGCTCGGGGCGGGTCGGAATGTTAGTGCCCGTCCAGAGGCCCCCGGGGAGGCTCGAGGCGGGATGGTGAGTAGTGTCTTTGGGCCTTGGCGGGCCGTGTTTTGCTTCTTGTGTGGCCTGGTTTTGCGTTATTTGGGCCTAATGGTTTGGAGGGCCCTTATTTTGGTTCCCGACATTGTTCTACAGGGCAAAAGGATCATAAATTTCCCTTGCAATGCCCAAGTGCCCAAGAAGACGCCCCCACCCACACATCACACACCAAGTATAAAATCTGAAAATCAGACTACGAAACAAACTGAGTAAGACGAAGATGTTTCGTCAAACATCCAAACAACCAACCTTCAATCACAACCTTTTTCACAATTGCCCACAGAGGCAGAGGCAGAGGCAGAGGCAGGCAAATGCAAATGCAAGGGCGAGCCAGCATGCTAAACAACTAACAAGTTTAATAACCGAGCGAGATTTGCAACTAAGATCATATAAGTTTCATCAAAAAAACTAAGATCATATAAGTTCTCACAGGCTAGAGTAGAAACTAGTGATGCCTTAAACTGAACAAAGTGTGCAAGAAGCATACCACTTTCTCCTGATAAAAACCAGTCGAACATCCATCCATCCACAATTCGCACCAAAACTTTCAGAGCTAGAAGCTCAACTCACCCAGTTTGCATTGACTTCCCACAAACTAACCTATCTACTGATCTGCCTACTTGACATCAAACTTTTTTTTAGAAAAGGACTTGACATCAAACTGAACGTGCCAATTTCTTCTGGTAACCACCCAGAACTGCAGCTGGACGAACCAATGTAATGTAAGCCTGAGGAGGAGGCGCAGTTCAATCCTCGAATGCCCAGGCGTTCTCCCTCCTGACCTCGGCCTCCTGCTCCGGCGTGTAGTCGTTCTCGATGTCCAAGGCAGCGCGGATCTCGTTAGGCGTCTTGCCCCTCATCTTGTCCGCTACGGCCGTGCAGCCCAGGTCGACTAGGTCGTCGATGGCCATTAAGTCGGCAACCTGCAGCGCACAACCACAAAAAAGTCATCACAGATTCAGATAAACCCAAGGCACGTACGTATATCAATTTCGTTTCAATCTAACCACGGTACCACTCCGAAGTTCGATCAAGGAACGCTTCGCTCCGAAGAAGGAAAGCATCGATCGGTGCGGTGGGGTTACTTACGATGATGACGTTGAAGAGGGCGGAGTTGTCGGGGAGGCCGCCGATGAACTCGCGGTCCCAAGCCTGGAGGCCGTGCGGGTCGGGGTCGGGCTGGGTGACGGGCTTGACGGGGTACGTGGCCGGCGTGAAGTCGATGGGGAAGGGCGGGAACGGGTCGCGGAGCCTCGCCGCGGAGGCCACGGGGTCGTAGTGCGGCGCGTGCCTCTCGCAGTACGCCGCCACCAGGCGGAGGGTGACTGCGTCGGCGCCCTTGATGGGAGCGGGGCCCTCCGCGCAGCCGGCCTCCATCATGCCGTGGAGCATCCCCGACATCCGCGCCGCGGAGCGCGACAGGCGCACCTCCGTGCCACATTCCGCCACCAGCCGTATGTCGCCGCCGACCTCGACGCTGTCCCCTCCCGCCGCGGGCTGCTCCTGCTCCTGCTTCGTCGTCGTCGCCGCGTCGGTCGCCGGGGCAGCCATGGATTTGGGGGATTGGGGGGGTTTCACGGGCGGCCGAACACGTGGGAGGAAGAGGAACGGGGCCGAGGAGGCCCGAGGGGTTTATGCCTATGGAGCGACAGTCCCTCCCCGACCCGGTCGGGTTTGCTCGTGATTGTGGGTCGAGACGGTTTCAGTTTCGGTGGGACCCGAGACGTGACTCGTAAACGGACTCCACGTATAACGTGTACTCCCTCTGTCCCATAGAGCATGTTATCCGGAAAGCGTGTTTATGAGGGGGGCACGGTTTTTCCAACGATAAAGTCTATGGGACAGAGAGAGTATGCACTGAGTGAGGCCCCCCCTTTGGCATCGCTCCCAGCTCTTCAGCTTCTCTGACGAAAGTACTATAGTAATACTGTAGCATGCTCTGTGTTTCAAGGTTTATGGAGCTGGTTTTCTCTCTCCTCCCCTCTCTCATAGAGTCGGTGAAGCCGCTGGGAGCCACTTTTTTAGCTCCACCGGCTCCCAAAGGCTCTGTAAGAGGGGGGGGAGGAGAAAGAAAACTGGCTCTATGAATAGTGACGCACAGTGTTGCTACAGTACTTTCGTCAGAGAAGGCGGAGCAGCTGGGAGCGGTGCCAAAGAGGGTCTGAGTTACAAACTTCAAACTTGTGTTGTTCGATGGGCCCTCCGCATCATTTGCCGTATAGTATGAAAACGGTCAAAACGTCCAAAACCTTAGTTGTTTTTGTTTTTTTATAATTTTCATGGAAACAAACTCAGAATGATATGGCTAAAAATAATTACAAGAGCAGTATTATGGGAGCCTAGAATACGGCTAAAATTAGTCAGTGATCAATAATTCATGATAAAAAATAGGATAACACAGCACCATGTCATCATACCAAGGAATGAGAATGACACAAGTAATTCACACATTTAAATCATAAATACCCTAAGTTCAACATACCGCAAGCTGAAGTTGATTAGATTTAGACTTAAGTGCACCAGGAGTTAATTAACTTATGCAGGGGTTCGGTTTGGCCCATCAACTCTAAAAGTTGATTTTAGGAACATATAAACTTTTTACACGTTTCAACATCTTTTTCTGACTCTTCGTTTGATCCTTAGTGTTTTTTTTTTGAGATCATGACTTCACACATTTTTCATTAAGCAGAAGGGACGCCGAAAGAACGGCAAATAAGTACATGATACATAGGTAATCCATGGATTACCCACGAAATCCCATAACACAGAAAACGAAAAGCAAGAAACATGAAGGGGGACTCTCCACCACACCACTTAACAAACTGAACCTAATACAATCGATCTCAACACAATGGTAAACCGCAGTGAAGTGAAGCCGTATTTGATAGTAGCGGCAAAGCATCCGCTAGAGACTCCAGGCGGCAAAGCATCCACCATGGACAATGATCATCGACACGGCAAAGCATCCACGGATGGGGCCATCACACTCACAGCAGTTGAGAGGGGGCCTAAGCAATAGTGACCATCGACGCGGCAGACCGCGGATGTGGCCAACACGCTCATAGCAGCACCTGCATGCGGGAGGGCCTAAGCGACACAAGCGGCAAAGCATCTGCCCAAGCAAACAAGACCATCAACGCGGCAGAGCATCCGCGGATGAGGCCAGCACGCTCGCTCCCAGCAGCAAAGCATCTACATGGAAGGGGGCCTAAACGACGACTATGGCCACAACAAACACAAGCGAACAGACAAAAGTGAAGAGAAGCATGAAGCACAAATAGGTGCAGCACAGCGACCACGGTGACCAAGTGGGAGGGGCGACGGGCAGTAGGAGATTCTTCAACAGCGCCTTCAGGAAGGAGGGGACGTCCAGAACGCCATCGTCACTAGCCTTAGAGACTTCTAAAGTAGGGCTTTCGCCTAGAATATGGCGAAGCAGGTGAAGTGGCATGAGGTTTAGCAAACGACGCCTCCCAGGAGGGATGTGGCGCCAAAGGCGTCACCATCGTTCGCCCGGCAAAACCGAGCTGAGCTTTCGCCCTGGACCTGTGGAACTGGGCCTCCCGCATGCCGCACAGCGATCCGGCAGGCTCGACACTGCCTAGGCCGTCCGCCGAGGAGGACCCTAGAAGCCTCGCCCGACGTAAGGAGGGTCCGCCGCTCCCGTCGCCTGGGGGCTCACCACCACGCCCCGACGCGGGGCCCTCCGGCCGGGCTTGGCGGAAAAGGGGTCGCCGCCGCCCCGGGCGAATCCGAGCCCAGGGACCAGATCCACCCAACCAACAGCGTCGTGCCGGTCTTGGGGCGCGGACCCGAGCCTGCCCACCGAGCCAACCGGGCACCCGGAGCCAGGGGTGGAGGCGCCTGGTGCGACGCCAAAACCCCGCCCCGTGAGGGGTGGATCCGGCCACCCGCCGCCCGCCGGGACGCCGTGGCCGCCCGGTGGGAGTGGAGGAGGTGGGTAGGGAAGGGGAGGGGAGGAATATGGTGGCGCAGACGAAAGTCCCTTTTGGGGGCTGTTCTGCTGGTCGCCCGTTGCCGGGCCGGAGGCGGCGGCGGCCGGAGGAGGCCCGGAGGAGGGGTTGTGCTTGGGGGCGGCGCCGGTCGATCCCGAGTCGCCCGTAGTAGGGAGGGCGCTGGGAGGTTAGGAGGGATTCATAGTTCGATCCTTAGATTTAACTTTCCACATAAATTTTTTTTATAAGTGATTTACGGTAGATCTACTATATATACATTT
>JADLZL010000711.1:0-129403 GCA_015844335.1 Chrysopogon serrulatus
TATTTAATGTTTGTTTTCCGAAAACCCATCTAATCTAACGGCGAAGCTTCTCCGTTTGCTTTCCATGGGGTTCCAGTTCTCCTACCGGCGTCGGCGGCCACTAGTACACAAATGCTTTTTTTACAGGCGGTTAAAGACGCCACAACACTTGCGTTTTGGGCGCCGCCCGTTGCAAGAGGCCGGTGAAAATGTTGCATTTTCACCGGGCGGTTGCTTGAAAACCGCTTTGTGAAAATGCATTTCCCACCGGCGGTTCACATAAGCAACCGCCCGGTGAAAATGTCATTTCACCGGCGGTTAACATAAGAAACCGCCCGATGGAAATGGCATTTCCACAAAGCGGTTTTTAGGTGAACCTTTGTATTAATGTTTTCCGCCCAAATTCATTTGAATTTTTAATTTTTTCAGTTGGCGCCTGTCTCCCCTTCCTCCCTCCTCTCTGTCCCTCCTCTTTTCCCCCCTCCCTCCCTCCTCTCTCCCCCTCATCTTCCTCCCTTCTCCTCCCTCATCTTTCTCTCTTACTATGATCAATGCAAAGACTATTTAATTATGACAAATACATCAAAAAAAGTAATTATACCATACAATACTTATATACATATATATATCATTAACAATTTAATTACATCATACATTGTTTACATCAAAATTGTTTTGTGGCCACCATGTGATAATAAAATTTACATTGGAGTGGAATCTAATAATCATTTCGACTTAATTTGAGCATTAATTTCCCTTAGCGCTCGAACTCGGCCTTGCTAAGGGGCTTTCAGGGTGGTGATATTTTCCCTCTGTAGGAATAATTTCTCTCATGATAAATGAGCAGAGATCCTCAATTATTCCGTGCAGAGTTAGGTCGTCGAAGGTTTCGGACTCCGCTTCTTGATACGCCTGAAAAGGAAGTTTGTAAGCATTATATATATTTCCATGTGTCTAAGTAAATTTGCATTGTTAACGATATAAATACAAATGTTACTATTAGTGGTACCTTATTAGGGTTCCCGATGTACCGTCCGGCCGTTCTCATGAACTTCGCCTGCGTGTAGAATCCGCGGTAAAGGCCGAACCGATTTGTTGCTTGTGGCACTACATAAATTGCATAGAGTTATTTACTTACATCTTATATATGTAACATGCATGATTTTGATTCATAATTTTACGTATCGGCTATTTGTGAAAAAAATCTTATTTCCTCCCCCGCCAAGGACAGGTCAAACACTCCACCTCTTATTTTATAGAATCTCCAACATCTATGATGTCAAAAAAGAATCGAGTTAGCAGCAATCTTAAACTCTCATCGATTAAAAGATGCATGCTACATTTTGTCGACTTACCGTTCTATGATGCTTTGGAATTTTGCATATCTTTGAGGTGGGTAGTCATGGAGTCAAAGACCAGCACCCTTCCGTCCCTAGGATAAATGAATAAGCATATCCAGTGGTCATTTGCGCCACGATCGGCGAGTTGTTATGTATTTATATAAACCAATACTTAAGATGATGTATGTATATGAACCCATACTTACCTAAAATTATAAGGGCAACTACGCATTCCCCTGTGTTTGTCTTTGGAGCAATGCATTGCCTATGTAGGTGGCGTATCTAGTCTCATGATCCTTCTCCGGATCTTTTATTCTCCTTTCTTTGTCTTTCTTTGATAACCCCTTCAATTTGTCGTTGTCGTCACCAATTCGGAAGATGTGCTCATTCTCGAATATTTTTTTTCGGGCTTAGGTACCCAGTCGTTTGAATTCATTCTTGTTTGGTCGGGACCGCATTACGAACTTCGTCTTGATCATATTGCATTCTGCAAGGCACAAGATAGAAGTCAATAATAATAAACGAAAGTTCATGTTAGTGCGAGAGGTACACTTACAATGCAAATAGTGTGATGAGCTGAACGTCGAGCCGCTTAAGGTTCATCATCAACCATATGTCCTCAAAAGTAACGAAAGCCGTGTCTCGTTCACTTATGAAAGCAGCTGGTGGTATGTTTACTTGGATTGCGTCGATCCCGACTCGGGCCGCTCGCATGTACCAGTCATGAAGTCTTTTTATTCCAGGCGGGAGCTTTTGAAGTTGTTCCCAACTCAGTAGAGGCCTGCCGGGTACATATTTATCCGGGACATTTTGATAGTCATCCCATGTTGGCCTCACTATCTTTAGAGCTCGGATCTTTGCTTCTTCTCTTGCCTTCTCTTGCTCGGCTAAGTCCACGGTACTTGCGAGAAAGCGCAATCCCTTCCAAAAATTTGGCGGTGCCCATTGTTTTCTTCTTCGGCTCGAATGGGGAAACCAATTTGGGAACAGAAAATTTCCTCTTCTTGGTGGGGTTTTCTTGGGTCTTCTTTGGTGGCGGCGGTGGTGTCCAAGGCGATGCTTCCATGTCTTGAGGTGGTGGGGACGAAGCAGGCTCACGGACTGGTGTACTTGTTTGTGGCGGAGATCCTGCTTTGGTTTCGATGTTGACGGTGGGGTTCTTGAAGGATCGGCGGGGGATGATGGTGGGTTTGGATCTGTTGGCCGGTCGGGATCGGTGCCGACTCGAGTTTCGGCGGGGGGCTTCCGTGGAAGGTGGTGGCTGGGTCAAGCTGGACATCTCTTCGAGGCCACGGGATGAAATTATTAATGGTGCGTCAGAGTGTCTCAATACCCTCGGGACCAGAAATTTCTAGCATGTCATCCTCGTAGCTTTGGGACGACCGTCACCACTTCTACCCTGCAGTACTCTTACGGTATAGGTTTACCGTGGTAGTCACTTCCGGGGGATCGCAAAGCCTCGTGGCTACCTCCCTTATGCGTTGATGCTTCATACCATATCGTATGAGCATTTTGCAAGGTGTCGGCCCATTGATGTCATCCACAGGGGGTAGCGGTGTGTGTTTCCCCGTAGACCCCACACTACTTGGAAAGGGAGCGATTGAGCGGGCTTGCCATGACTCATCTCCCGAGCTCCAGGCAAGGGTTGTCTTTGGAACGAGCTGCATCGTGGGCCTTGTGTGCTCATCCGCTGAACAGTACCTTTGCACTAGCTAACTTACGCACCGGTGTGGATCGGGATTTGTTAGAAAGTCGACATCATGTTTTTGAACTGTTCCTTAGCCTTTTCCTCAAAAAAAAAATGCTGCATGTCTTCCTTATATTGATCGCGTTTCTTATACATGCCCACCCACTCCTCACCAAATCCTTCTTTCCATCCCATCTTGGAGGAGATGCCTCGTACCACGACCCGGGATGCTCAAGGTTGCCCAGTCCAATACTCAGGATGTCTCTCTCCCTTCGTGGCTTGAGTTTCCCTTGTTTGACCTCCTTTGCTAGCTCCAACATCTTATCTGGCTGGGCCGTGTGATGCCTAAGGGACAGTTCACACCGGTAGCGGTTTGTCTTGTTCCTATACCTACGAGCCAATTTGCCGACCTCTCGCCAACTTCCTCTGATAGCACAGGAACCCCTTGTTTCTTTAGCTCCTCCTCCTCTACCCGCCATTTCAGAATTTGTTTCTTGTAACCACCGGTGCCAAGGTGATGGTGTTGACACGAAACGTGATTCCCCCGTGCCCTCACACACGCAAGCGAAAAAAGCGTGGCTTCAATCGGACGGCCGCCGCGGTTTGGAGATCCGGAAGTGTGCCGATCAATTTGACTGAAAAACCGACAAGGGACAAAAGATTGTTAAATATAAAATCGGAACGCGCGGATGAGACGGGCAGTTCGTATATACGCCCCCGAAGCCACTTACGGCGACATACGGCTATAGAAGTTTATGCGCCAATTATGCATGTGATTCATTCGGCTAATATGAAGACAAAATACGTAAAGCATTGATTGCCAAATACGCATGCATGAGAAGACATGTTTGAACAAGTGAAAATTAACTACAAGTCGAAGCATAACCAAGCTCGGCAATTCAGTAGACTTCGAGGGTCCATGAAGAAGGAACTAACAAACTATCACGAATATATCCATCAAGAACTTGCATCCGCCGCACGACACTCAATCCTATCAAGATCTAAACGTTTCTAACGTGCAAGAACCCATAACATGTAACAATCTAGATTGATCTAATTCGGCCACTTGAGCATATGATCTATTTATCATGACAATAAAAGAATAAGAACGTTAAAGAGCGAATAGATCTATAAAAGTGTAGAGCCGAAACTAATCAATCTAGATCGGGCAAAAGTGTTACAAATAATTAAAAGCACTAGACACATGCAACACGTGGTAACTTAATGAATCTACTAGATCTTGCCGAATCTAATAGAGCCGATAACTAATCCTTGCTTCGCTAAGCTATCAAGCGGGGCCTTTGCCGCACGGCCATCTAGTCGAGATAAACAAAGCATAAACAAAGACTCGATAACTATCTTGCCTCGCTAAGCTATCAAGCGGACGCTGCCGCCACGGCCATCTAGTCGAGATAAACGAGCATAAGCAAAGACTTCACGATCATCAAGCGGGGCGCTGCCGCCACGGCCATCCGGTCGAGGCGAACAAGACTACTTGCATCAACATCTAAATCCACCGCATGATACTAGACATGATAGTAAGGTTGCCGGAACTTTACGGAGGTCGACGGATCGATGACTCCTCTCGAAGAACTTCGGCGACACGACAAAAGGGACTCGAAAATTGGCACGGGGGCGGTTGTATTGATTTGATTGTGTATATCTTTTACAATGGTCGAGGGTTTATATTTATACCCGGACAAGCAAAAGTCCTAAACAGATACGATTACAAAGATATTTAGGCAAGCACAAAGCCGTCATCTTTATTCTTCTCGGAATTGTCACGTTTCTTTCCTTTAAAGTCGGTCACCTTGCTTCCCGAATAGAGCTATTGTGTTTGAAGATAACCGCACGCAGCGTGACCACTTGCCGAGCGACCCGAGCGGTCGTATATGCGCTTGCCGAATAGCTCAAAGTTAGCCGGCCGCACACCCATTTGCCGAGCGTGTTGAATTCTGCTTTCTCATATACCTTGCCGAATCGGCCCCCTGTCATTGACCTTTACCAAAATCCGGTGTTAACACATGCCCCCTCAATTTCGGGATAAAAGTGATTTTATTCCGAAATTGACCACAAACTTGTTCCTCATTTAGGTCAACACATTTCAAACTTGTAGCCGCCGTCCGAAATCCAACTTTTCCGTCCTAGATTCAAACTCAATTCTAGCCCTCAATGGCGACTCAGGATGGAGTTCCAGAGGTAATCCCCAATTCTTTTCATGTATTCGGCAATCTTCTCGTTGCTTTTTTTCACTTTTTGATTCTTCTCTGGCTGTATTACCTTTTGAAGGAGTACAAGGATACGATTCTCGATCCCCTATCTTTGCGAACCCTGATTCGTACTTCTTGGGTCCGATGGGAGATCCCAATCCAATTGAATTTGTGGAGAAGGAGACCTCGAGGATCCCTTTCAAATCCGGAGTTGCTCCCCCGAACCGATGGCCAAACACTTTCAAAACCTGGCCTTTCCCTCCGATTTCTGGATGGCGGAAGTGGTACCAGAGAATGTTGAACAAGAGCAGTAGTCACTGGGATTCTCAGGACATTCAGCATTGCTTAAAATTATCTTTGTCAGCAACACCCAGGAATGACTCTCTCTTGATAGCAGCTTCCCACTTCTGGTCTGATGCTACCAATTCTTTCATCTTCGGCCATGGCCCGATGTCTTTCACTTTGGCCGATATCTTCATGATGACAGGCCTCAATGTAACGGCGCCAGTATACCCCTCCAAGTACAAGAACAACAAGCAACCAAAAGGCAGTCAAATCAGAAGCGGGTGGACCAAATACATCTTGACTTACATGTCCACGGGATCCGTTGACAACAAGGAATACAAAGCTTTCTGAACATGTGGCTCTGCAGGTTTGTTTTCTGTGGCAAATCTAATGAGCCAACTCTTAACCACATGGTAATGGCCGAGGAGCTGGCTGCAGGAATTTTAATTCCTCTAGGCAAATATCTCCCAGAGCTGTCTATCACATGATGCATCGGATCATTGTTCGAATCGCCAATCTGGGAAATTCATTGTGTAAACGGTCCCCGGTGGTTTGTGCGGATGTGGCTACAATTGTACATGCACCAGATAGTCTCTGTGGACCTTAACACCTTGGGTTTTCCTTACATCAATGATGATGAGGACGGCCAAGTGAAAAGAGAAAGCCTGTCAAACTTATGGAGAAGCAGCAGCTGCCATTACCATTGACATAGACCTCGGCCATCTTTTCAAGTTGTTCTTCAAAGGCTTCAATCATGTGATATGGCTTCCTTATAGAGAAAGTGACAATCGACCTTGCCTTGCAAATTCAGTTATGAATCTAGCTGCCGCATTACACGGTTGCTACAAAAATCTTCAATTCTTTCATTAAACCACGTGTTTTTGCAGAAGTTTCATCATGGGAGGTTCTTTGAATCCCTCTTATGAATTTTATAATCCAAATATGTCGGCCCAGACAGACAGTTAGGGCGTGGGCATTTGCCCCCAAGATTGTTCTTCTCCACCATTATAAGGCCCGGGGAGAGGGTAGGAGATGAGATAGAAGCTAAGAAAGTCTTTGAGCTTGGATGGGACTGCCGAATTCATGCCTTTACCTCTAGGACCGATAGATCTTTGCTCATCCCCCTGTTCTCCTCTTGGTGGCAAGAGTGGCGTTCCCATATTTTTAACATGCCGGTGCACCCTCTATGTCAGGATTTGCATGCTCAATTTGATTCGACGGTGAGGTAACTTTCTTCATACTTACAATTACCTCTTTTTTTTCGACTTTGTTCTTAATTTGGGTATTGTATTGTCTTCTGCGAGGATCCCCGAGCCTACCCCTTCTTCTCAAGTAGTCCAATATTACCAATTTGGACCCATTCACGCCTTAGGTTTTGACGCTCCATCCTTGGTAACCTTCATGAAAATACCGGCAGCTACGGGCACGCTCCCTCAAGAAGGGAAGGCAAGAGGAAAGCTATTCTTGGATCAAGTAGAGATGTTAATGTGCCTGGGGAGAACAAGATCCAAGAAGGCTAAACTCTCTCCCAAGGTATACTCCAGGTCAGTTTTGTTTTGAACCATGATGGAGCTTATTTATCCATTATTTTTCTTCTTTTTTTACGACCACAGGTCAGGCCCTCAAGATCAGTCAATGTGCCTAGAATTACTTGAAACATCTTCTCGGGCACTGAAAATGTAGAAACCCAAGAGGAAGACATAGAAGTTCAAGAAACCACTGGCCACATAGGTACTACTTTTTTAGCCGATTGCCCCCTTTCTTTGCATCAGATGAACTAATTTTCCTACAGAAGCAGATCATTCCTTGGATAAAATGGCAGAAGAATCTCCTCCTCATGCTTCTGTTGATAGTGCAGAAATTCAAGGAGCTATTGGTCACATTGGTAATAGCTCTTCATGTACCCTCTTCTTTTCTTTTGTCAACTTTACTCATTGCATCCATTAATCATTCTCGGATGATTTTTTGGATGGGATGAATGTAAGAATCATCTTCCCATCAAGCTTCAAGCTCATCATCCTCGGGCATCCAACCGATCCCTCGATCAAGTCGGGATAGGAATCACTGAAGAGGCTTACGCACAAAAGGTAAACCTTTATTTCATTGACCTCCCAAATAACTCGATCAATCGGCTAATGGTTTTCCTTTCTCAAAGGATGATGCCAAGCCGATTTATCGACTACTCTTTCACAATTAAAGAGTACATCAATGAAGACGATGAAGAAGCCACATCCCAAAGCCAGCGGTTGTCCAAAAGAACCAGGCTCGCTCGAAAAGAAATTGCTCTTACATTAACCAAGGATACCAACACTGCGGTTCGGGATGCAGACCGGATAAAGGGACCTCTTTGAGCTTATTGATCAAGAAATTCCTCAAGCTCTCGGGGCTCCTTTAGAATCGCAACTCATCTTGATGACCATGTTGGTAAGGTTAGGAGAGCAAACAAAAATATAGCCTCCAAAGCCGCTCTACGCAAGATGACAACCGATGAAAAAGCAACAAGTCAAGGAGTTGCATTCCTAGATTCAGGCTGCTAAACAAACTTTGGCAATTCTAGAGCCTGAACTGGCGACTATGGAGGAAGAGAAGGCCAGACTGGAAGCTCGATTAATTCAGCTGAATGTCAACATCTGTCCCACAAAGATAAGATTGCTAATCTACCAAACTCCATAGATGCAGCCGGGATGAAGATAGCTTCGTCATCAAGGAGAATTAGCAGATCAAGACTCGGCTTACCAAAATCCGAGCTCAGAGGATGATGACAACAAAGTCTTTGGAAGAAGTTAGCCGAATCGGGAATGATGCCATAGATGCCATTAAGTCGTTCCTAGGCAACCTGAAACAACGGCCCGTGATGCATTTATATACTGTATCTCTTTTAACACTCGCATATCCTGTGATGACTTTGGTTTCTTTTATTTCAATCTGATCAGTGACAAAACCGAATGCCCTTAGGCTTCCCGAACAGACAGACGGCCATCATTACGGACTTCCCGATTAGGGGACTAGCCGATTCCTCCGAACCGTCGTTTTTGATTTAATCGAGCTTGGCCCGGCCGTAACGGCCGAAAAAGGAGTAAACCCTACTTCATCGTTTGGACAAGAAATCCCAGAAACTCACCCGGCCGATACTCTCGAAAGCACATTTATTTGGATTCATTTTCAAACCATGTTTTCTAGTGCATTCGAGTCTTCTTCAAATCGGCTAAATGCTCTTTATGATTTCTAGACTTGACCACCACGTCATCAATATAAATCTCTACAACCTTGCCGATCAACTCATGAAAGATGTAATTCATAGCTCTTTGATAAGTTGCATCGGCATTCTTTAACCCGAACGTCATTACAATCCATTCAAATAAACCAATGTGACCAGGGCATCTAAAAGCCGTTTTTGAAATATCTTCTATTGCCATGAAGATCTGATTATAGCCGGCGTTTCCATCCATAAAGGCGATAACTTCATACCCGGCTTTTTTGCGTCTACTAACAAATCGGCAAGCGGCATTGGATACCCATCCATTGGAGTGGCCTTGTTGAGATCTACGAAGTCTATCTGGACTCTCATCTTTCCATTCTTCTTGTAAACAGGAACTATATTTGAAATCCAATGGCAGCGTACTGCATGGCCGAATGAAGTTTGCTTCCAAAGAACCTTTCAATCTCCTTCTTCACATCGGCCAATACCTCCTCTTTATAAATTTTCCTCGGAGGTTGTTTATAGGGTCGATACCACGACTTGATAGGTAATCGATGTTCAACAATAGAACGATCCAGTCCAGTGCATCTCTGTATAATCCCAAGCAAAGCAATCTTTAAATTCTTTTAAGAAGACTTACTAATTGTTCTCTATATTACGGACTCAAATTTGCACCGATGTACATCGGCCTTGATTTGGAATCATCACTAACATTTATTTCTTCTAGCTTGTCGGCCGACATAAAACCGTGTCCCAACTTTTCTTTGTTGCCATCGATCGGGTTACCCATTAAAATTGCTTTGTTGGAGCCGATCGCTTGGATCATTTGTTGATCCTTGTTAAATACATTAACGGGACCTTCTCCCCATACTTTGCCGGAGAAACAATCAACACCGTCATACTCCCATAAAAGTTGGTTCGAAGCGACCACATTTACCGAATCATCGGCATGTATAATTTCTACATCGTCCCCTATCCATTGAATGAGAATCGGTGCATGGTTGAAGGAATACTGACAATTAGCATGAATCCAGTCTCTCCCAAGAAGCAAACTGTATGCCCCCTTGCCGTCAATGACGAAAAACGTAGTGATCGGGGTTTTAGACCCAATCATCAACTCACATGCACAGCTCCTCGAAAGTGTCGGAAGGATTGCCAAACAAAGTCTCTAAGGACCATGTCGGTCTTTAACAAATCTTCACTCGTCATTCCAAGCTTTCGAACGTGGAATATGGCATTATATTGATAGCAGCTCCTCCATCAACAAACATTTTGGTCGAGGCTTCCCATTGACGTACCCTTTCACGTAAAAGCGGTTTCAAGTGACGATGTTTGGGCGGCTTGTCAAATGTTGCTTGTCGTGTCATTACAAAATTTGAGCCATTAAGTCTTGAAACTCACTTTCATCAAAATCAGAATAAACCCCTTCATGTACTTCTTGATTGTCGGGAGCTATAAATTCTGATGGGAGGAAGAAGAAAGCCATGCATGCATCACCCGCAGGACCTTTCTCATCATGTTTCTTCTTTGGACGCCATTCTTTCTTTTCTTCTCAAGCAGCGGCTTGCTCCAGCTCTTTGTTTCTCAACCGCTGCACTCTTCTCTTCCGACTTTTCCTCAACCCCGGAGGGCACCCACGCCCCTTTCGCCATCTATACTCACGAGTGCCTCTTTCCTCATTATACTCTTCAGGGATGAACCCGGTCTGATCTGCGCGAATCTCTTTCTTTGATGACCGAAGTCATTTATTTTTATACGCCGATTGTCCTCGGAAATTGAATTCCAAGTCTCTCATGGGCTGGACAGCGGTTGACTCGAGATTGCCTGTACCCGAAATACGATCACTTGCATTCGGGGCAATTATTTCTAGCAGGCAACTTCAAGCCTTCATTCCAACAATGCTTAAAGAATGAACACCCCCAATGAGGCTGCTCCATCTCTCTCATATGCTCTTCTTGCCCCCTCTGCGGTATACCTCTTCTTCGTATCTCGACGTTCTTCTATGAACCCTCGCTCTTCATAGTACTCTCGTTCTTGTTGCCTTTGCCACTTATTTAGCGTATCACGTGATGTAACCCTAGGCTTAGAAGCTTCACCTTTTTCGGTTCGGCTATTCTTGAACCGAACTTTCTCTTTCAGCTCCTCGGTTGTAATGTCTGGCGATTAGGGTCGACAAAGACCGTTCTTCTTTGCTCGTCGAGAGGTTAACACCTTCATCTTACCTTTCCCTTTGGGATCATCTGCGAGAAACCATACTTATGGAGAAAGAGATCATGTTCGAGGGAAAGGCTGACCATCAACCTTCATTTTGCCATCAAACTTGAGATGTTCCTCTTGAATGGCCTTCTCGAATCCGAACCCCGAACACCCGACAATCATTGATGGAGTGAGAATTAGTGTTATGATAGCCACAATACTTCTTGTCTTTCACTCCTTCGGTCGCGGCATAGGATGTCCATCTGGTAGTTTGATGCGTCCTTCTCTTACTAACAAATCAAAGAGCTTGTCCGATTTGGAGACGTCAAAGTCATAAGTTCCCTTTTGTTGCCTCAACCTTATTTGGCTAACTTGAGTAGGTTCCTTCGCCCAAGTCAATTCAATTTGCAGACTATCTCATCATCATCATCATACTCATCTGCTTCTTCCAGGAAACTTTGATACATTTCACTAGCAATGTTCCCCTTTTGGAAGCGGTTGTCTCTCTTGAACCCCTGAGCTTGATTACTCATAGCAGCCAGTCGTTGTGAAAGTTGACCAAGATCATCAAATTCCATGCCGAACAGACTTTTTCTCGACATTAATTTGCATGCCTCGCTATCGCCATCCCAGGCAACTGATCATCTGGTAGGTTCAATGAATAACAAAGGTTCTTGGTCTCTCTAAATCTGTGAAGATACTCCTGTGGTGTTTCATTAGCTCTCTGTCTCGGACTCATGAGGTCGACCCGGCTTCTTTTTATTAGTGCCGGTGAAGAAGTATGCATGGAACTTCGCTCCGGCTCCGCCCACGTACCAATGGAATGGGCTGGCAATGAGGTAAACCATGAGAAAGCTGGCCCTGTGAGGGACAAGGGAAAATACCGAATCCTCCAAGCTTCATCCGTGGATGCTTCCCCAAGTTGCATCAAGTACCGACCGATATGTTCCACGGTGCTAGTATCATCTTGACCAGAAAATTTAGTCAAGTCCGTCGGAGGTTTCACCCTTGGAGGAAGTGCAACTCTATTGTACCATTCTGGATAAGGAGACTTGTATGAATAAGATTGATTCTTTGGCTTTAGGCCGAACTGATGCTGCATCATATCAGCCATCCTATGCATGATGATATCAACATCCGACTTCGGGGTTCCACGTGTCTGTCTTCCAGAAGGTATTCCTGATGCGCTCCTGTATCCTGGATTCGGCAGAGCATCTAGAGCAGTGTAATCAGTAAATTCTTGGTATCCATCTCCATACATGTTTCTCTGCAGTCTGTTCGATGCTGGAGATACCTTGAAAGCTGATTGTGGTACATCTTCTGTCGTACCAAATGTTACCTGACCATAAGTAGGAGGCTGCTGTTTTTCATTAGGGATTAGTCCATCTTTATTTGAACCAGATGCTCCCTCACCTCCCTCAGGCTTTTCTTGGTACTTTGGTGGATTGAAAAGCGTTGGTCCACGAATTGGGCCTGCATTCTCCTCAAAATACTTATCAGCCGTTGGGCCGAAGGTACTAACCATGATAGCACGAAAAGTGTTCAAGAAGGCTGTGTTATGATTTGTAATAGTCTCTCCCAAAGCTTTGTGAACCAACTCCGACACCTTCTGAGCTTCTTCTTCTTCGGTGTAATCAGACTGATGCGGAAGAAGAACCCTTGGCAACGATTGCTTTTGGATGATCTTATTGCTCTTGTTCTTGGAGAAGGACATCAAACACTTCTGCTGAAACTGATTACATGCTTGTTGCACCAACTCTCTTACATCTTCAGGCAGTTCATCCAAAGTCACATCCAGAACGTGATTGTTGCTGATTTCAGACATCTTGAGCAACGTTGTCCCACCGAGCGTGCCAAAAAGTGTGTTGACACGAAACGTAATTCCCCGTGCCTCACACACGGCAAGCAAAAAGCGTGGCTTCAATCGGACGGACCCCGCACGGTTTGGAGATCGGAAGCGTGCCGATCAATTTGACCTAAAAACCGACAAGGGACAAAAGATTGTTAAATATAAAATCGGAACGTGCGGATGAGAGACGCACAGTTCGTATATACGGCCCTGAAGCCACTTACGACGACATACAGCTATAGAAGTTGTCTGCCAATTATGCATGTGATTCATTCGGCTAATATGAAGACAAAATACGTAAAGCATTGATTGCCGAATACGCATGCATGAGAAGACATGTTTGAACAAGTGAAAATTAACTACAAGTCGAAGCATAACCAAGCTCGGCAATTCAGTAGACTCGGGGTCCATGAAGAAGGAACTAACAAACTATCACGAATATATCCATCAAGAACTTGCATCTGCCGCACGACACTCAATCCTATCAAGATCTAAACGTTTCTAACGTGCAAGAACCCGCAACATGTAACAATCTAGATTGATCTAATTCGCCACTTGAGCATATGATCTATTTATCATGACAATAAAAGAATAAGAACGTTAAAGAGCGAATAGATCTATAAAAGTGTAGAGCCGAAACTAATCAATCTAGATCGGGGCAAAAAAGTGTTACAAATAATTAAAAGCACTAGACACATGCAACACGTGGTAACTTAATGAATCTACTAGATCTTGCCGAATCTAATAGAGCCGATAACTAATCCTTGCTTCGCTAAGCTATCAAGCGGGCCTTTGCCGCACACGCCATCTAGTCGAGATAAACAAAGCATAAACAAAGACTCGATAACTATCTTGCCTCGCTAAGCTATCAAGCGGACGCCCGCCGCCGCGGCCATCTAGTCGAGATAAAGAGAGCATAAGCAAAGACTTCCCGATCATCAAGCGGCACTTTGCCGCCACGGCCATCCGGTCGAGACGAACAAGACTACTTGCATCAACATCTAAATCCACCGCATGATACTAGACATGATAGCAAGGTTGCCGGAACTTTACGGAGGTCGACGGATCGATGACTCCCTCTCGAAGAACTTCGGCGACACGACAAAAGGGACTCGAAAATTGGCACGGGGCGGTTGTATTGATTTGATTGTGTATATCTTTTACAATGGTCGAGGGTTTATATTTATACCCCGGACAAGCATAAGTCCTAAACAGATACGATTACAAAGATATTTAGGCAAGCACAAAGCCGTCATCTTTATTCTTCTCGGAATTGTCACGTTTCTTTCCTTTAAAGTCAGTCACCTTGCTTCCCGAATAGAGCTATTGTGTTTGAAGATAACCGCACGCTGCGTGACCACTTGCCGAATGACCTAGAGCAGTGGTATGTACGCTTGCCGAATAGCACAAAGTTAGCCGACCGCACACCCATTTGCCGAACGTGTTGAATTCCTGCTTTCTCATATACCTTGCCGAATCGGCCCACCTGTCATTGACCTTTACCAAAATCCAGTGTTAACGGATGGTGGTATTTGTTCTTCCTTGCTAGTTTGAAGCGACTTCACTCTTGGCTTTGGCGGTGGGTCGTTCTTCTTCTGCGTCTTGAATATCCCCCACTGCGCTTTGTGTGATCTTATACTTGCTCGTTGGGTCGTACCCATGCTTGAGAAACTTGGTATTCATCTCAGATCGCTAGTTATGGAATGATGTTGCAATCTGCTTGAAAAAATACCCCTTCGCAAGTTTATCATCTATCCCCGTAGGGAAAACAAACCTTTCTATAAATTTGTCCTACAGCTCTTTCCTTTTAGTCGCATCCACATCCTTCCACCTAGTGATTGTGATGTCCAATTTATCCCTGACCAGAAAACCAATCGTATTCCGTATCTTGGCAGCCACCTCATCAGACACTAGAGGCTCTCCTTTTGGGCCAATGCTTGGAACTATGTATGTCTTCTCTGGCCACTTGTTTGTTCCTCGGTCACCACGTTTCCGGTCACTTTGTTTTCTTTTTATTGATTTGGAGGTGGTTGTCTCAGTCGTTTCTGGTGCTTCGTCTTGAGGCACGTCTTCTTCTTCTGCGAGAAGTTCCCGCATTTGAGACATAACCTCCTGGTCGAAGGAATTCAAGAGTGTAAGGATCATTATGAGTATAATACTACGAAGTGAAGTATTGGTTTTCATGTACTAAGTATACCTCATCATACGGATCATAATCTGGGTCAACACTTTTAGCGCGTTATCTATCTATGCTAGGGCATGGATCACTTCGATTGTCGTCATCTTCCTCTTCTTCCAACATGTCACCATGGAAATCTTCTTCTTGTCCTTCTTCCGCTGGGGGTGTATGAGTCTTAGTGGGTGACTCTACACGCTGCTCTTCTTCTTCCAGAGGATTTACAGTTCTATGCATGGCAATAACTATGTTAGTTACTTTGATAGGGTTCTACGTAAAAAAAGTGCAAGGCTTCATAATGCCGTGAAACTCACCGTGCCTCCGGGTGTGTGTGAGTCTTAGTGGGTGACTCTGCATGCTGCTCTTCTGCCTGATGGTCTTTAGATGTTCGAGACGTCATCTTCTCGATAACTTTAAATATAATAAGTCATTAACATATAGTCATTACCACTGATGCATTAACACTAAGTCATTAACATGCTAAGTCGTTACCAATGCGTAATTAACACTAAGTCATTAACATGCTAAGTCATTACTAATGTGTAATTAACACTAAATCATAAACACTAAGTCATTAACATGCTAAGTCATTACCAATGTGTAATTAACACTAAATCATAAACACTAAGTCATTAACATGCTAAGTCATTACCAATGTGTAATTAACACTAAATCATAAACACTAAGTCATTAACACTAAGTAAATAACACTAAGTCATTAACATTAAGTCATTAACACTAAGTCATTAACACTAAGTCATTAACACTAAGTAAATAACACTAAGTCATTAACACTAAGTAAATAACACTAAAAAGTCATTAACACTAAGTCATTAACACTAAGTCATTAACACTAAGTAAATAACACTAAGTAATTATCACTAAGTCATTAACACTAAGTCTTCTACACTGTATCCATAACTAGCATAATATGTAGCATAGTGATTAATTAGAAAAGAGAAACGAATATGTACTTATGCGGCGTGGAGGAGACACCGAATTGAGGGCGGCGGAGAACGATGAGAAGACGGTGGCACGATGATTCATTTGACGGTATCGCGGCGGTGATCAGTAAATCAATAGAAAACAAGCTCTAATTAAAGAATGCTAAGTACATAAATACTACAAGAATGCTCTAATTAAAACAAGCTCTAATTAAACAAGCTATAATTATAAAGTCATTAATAAAGTGGCTTACATAATCAAACAAATTAATATAACAATTTCTAATTAATACAATTATTAATTGATACAATTAATAATTAATATTATTACAAAGTTTCCTAAGCATTTACATGCTATTAGCTATTAGCTATTTGAATATTTATAAGCTATTAGCTCACATGTCAAAGATAATTACATATTTAATATTACATATTTACTAGTTTTACTTAATAGTATTACTTAATACAATTAATGCAATTACTATTTACTAATTTTACTAATTTTTACAATTGTTAACATTTGCTATTTAAACATGTTATTACATTTGCTATTTACAAAAGAATAAATATTTGCTAGTAAATAAACATTTGATATTTAAACATGTACAAAAAAAAAAAAAAAGCCACGGCGGGCAGGCTACGGCCCACGGCCTCAGCTTTCGACGGGCGGCCCGGCAAAACTGCGCGCCAAGAAGGCCTAAGGCCACAAGCCACTGGAGGCCCACGGCCGGCTGCCCTAAACCATGAGGCACCGCTGGGCGGCGGCGGCCGAGCCACGGGTCGGGGGCACCCAGCGGCGGCGGCCGAGCCACGGCCGGGGCGCTTCCGGTGGCTTTACATGCTCCGGTGGCGGCGCTCGGTGGCGATTCGAGCCGGCGGAGCTCCGGTGGCGGTTGGCGGCGGCGGGCGGAGATGGATAGGAGGAGGAGAGACGGCGGCGCACGTCCCGGTGGCACGGGTGGGCGGAGATGGAGGAGGAGGAGGAGACACGGCGGCGGGCGGAGACGGAGAGGAGGAGGAGACACGACGGCGGCGGCAATTTTGGCAGCCTGGCGGCGTCATTCTGAAAATTTCGCGCCCACCAAGACTTAGAAAATTTTGGACCCGCGCTCAAGTATATATAGAGGCAGCATCTCAACAGGCGGTTGATATTACGAACCGCCTGTAGAAATGGTTTCTACAGGCGGTTGGTAATACCAACCGCCAGTAGAGATCGTTTTCCACAGGCGGTTGGTATTACCAACCGCCAGTAGAAATGCCCTTCTACAGGCGGTTGATAATACCAACCGCCAGTAGAAATGGTCTTCTACAGGTTATTCTTTCAGGTAATTTCTTTTAGGTTATTCTTGTAGGTTATTTGTTATAGGTTATTTGTTTTAGGCAATTTGTTTTAGTGTATTTTTGGTAGGCTATTTCTTTAGACTATTTCTTGTAGAATATTTTTTTTAGGCTTTTTTAGTTTATTTCTTTTAGGTTATTTCTTTTAGGCTATTTCTTTTTAGGCTTTTTTTAGTTTATTTCTTTTATATTATTTCTTGTAGTTTCTTTTAGGTTAATTCTTTTTAGGTTATTCTTTATAGGTTAATTCTTTTACTATATTTCTTTTAGGTATATTTCTTTTATGTTATTTCTTGTAGGTTTGTTTTTGTACGTTATTTCTTTTACTATATTTCTTTTAGGTTTTTCTTTTAGTATATTACATTTATATTATTTCTTGTAGTTTCTTTGGTTAAGTGTTTTAGGTTATTCTTTAAAGGTTAATTCTTTTAGTATATATTTTTTAGGTAATTTCTTGTAGGTTTGTTTTTGTAGGTTATTTCTTTGAATACATACAAGTAGAGAGAAAAGGACTTAAATAATTAGCAAACGAATACCAAGTCAAGTAATTCATGAGTACAAATTATAACGGATAAATTATTACATATGATAATAACTAATATTTAACTTAACTAGATACAAACTAGCTGCCTACTATTACGCCTTCTCTATCGTGGCGCACCCATGGTAATGAATTTTTTGGGATGGTACGCTCAACATTCTTTATCTTCAAAGGATGATCTTCAAAGAGAGACATGTGCCCGAAATGGTTGAAGTCAGCTAGGTCAATTACACCATCAACTCCTAAACCTTGTTGCTTTCCAGGAAGAACTACATGCTTGGTCTTGTCGCTACTTTTCTTCTCTTCCTTAGAAAGGATCTGTTCGGCATAGAAGACACTGCGGCAAAGACGGATAGTAAGGATCCGGGGATCATCCTTGTAGCCTACTTTACTTATATCAAGAACTCTCGGGCCATAGTTGTCCACTGTGACATGTTTGTCATCAACCCATTGGCATCGAAACACGGGCGTCTTAAATGAATCATAGTCTAGTTCCCATATCTTCTCAATGAAGCCATAGTATGTAGCGTTTTCATTTGAATCATCTATGGCCTCGCAACGAACACCACTGTTTTGCGCCATGCTCTTTTTGTCCCTAGAAGTGGTACAAAACGTGAAGCCACTAATGTCATAGGTCTGCCATGATGTGACCTGTCGAGATGGTCCGGCTGCCAACCTCTTGATTGTTTGTTGCTCAATTGTTTCTCCATTTGGAATATTCTGCTCCATTAGCCATGAAGTGAATCGACGCTTGTGTTCCTTTGATAGCCAATCCTCTGTTTGCCTAGGGTAATGATCGCGTAGCTCTTCTATGTGTTGTGTGATCAGAAGCTCCATTATCGAGAGCTGATGCATGATGCTATGATGCGCCTCGAGGACTACATTATAGTCTAATGGGATGAATAATTTCCGGCCCATCCTCCCACACCCATATAGTCTGCCCTCATATCGGGACGGAGGCAAACCTATTGCAATCTGGTCTTTTAGGAAATTATTGCAGAATGGACCTCCGGAATCAATGGCCTCTTCGGTAGTATATCCCTCTATCATGGAGGCCTCAGGACGAGCACGAGTGGATATGTACCCATTCAGTATTGACATGAAACGTTCATACGTCCACATCTCATGCAAGTACATGGGACCCAAAGCCTGTATTTGTGGCACCAAATGCACGACAAGGTGTACCATTATATCAAAGAAAGATGATGGGAAACACATCTCAATCTGTGACACTGTCTCAATCGTGAATTCCTAAAGAGACTCCAACCGCTCTCGGTCAATTACCTTACGTGATATCTCGTTAAAAAAGTAGCATAACCGTGTGATTGCCATCTTTAAGAACACCGGGCTTATTGCCCCCGATGGCAATAGGGAGAAAGGTTGTCAACATCATATGGCAATCATGTGAGTTGTAGTTGGTGAGTGTAAGATCCTTCATTGACACAATGCTCTTAATGTTAGAGCAAAATCCAGCTGGAACTTTCAATTTCTTCAACCAAACACACATCGCATGTTTCTCATCCGTAGTCAGGTTGTAGCTTGCTGCCGAGAGGTGGTACGTTCCATTATCTAGCAACACTGGATGAAGTTCTGGTTTTATCTTTAAATTGACCAGGTCCTGACGTGAACTCAATCCTTCCTTTGTCTTACCATTTATATCTAGCAAGGTACCAATTATGCTTTCAAACACATTCTTACGAATGTGCATACCATCGCGCGTGTCGTATGTCAAACTCTTTCCAATATGGCAAATACTTGAAGAAAATTGACATCTTCTTAAATGTAGCTCTAGCAGTTGGCTTCACATTCTTTCTTGCTTTTCCATCTTTTGTCTTCTTGCCAAATACAAACTTGATGTTCTTAACTATCTCGTACACTCTTTGACCTTTACTATTACCTGATGGAGCAGTGGACCTTGTTTCATTATGATTGTCAAAGTATCTATCCATCTTTCGCAAGCGGTACCTGTGTCCTCTCGATAAGAAACTCCTGTGTCTCATGTATACTATCTTGTTGGAGGCACCGAGGGACACGTAAAAAAGTTTCATCCAAGCATACTACACAACCGACCTTACCCTTGAACTGTCCCGACAATACAAAGAGAGTCGGGTAATCGTTGATCGTAACAAAAATAATTGCTCTTAGTGTGAATGACTCTTTCCGGTATTCGTCCAACATGGCAACACTGTATCCCACAATATTCTCATTTCCTCCATTAATGGCTCCAAGAATACATCGATATCAACACCGGGTTGTGTAGGTCTAGAAATAAGAATGGTCAGCCAAAAGGTATTTGCGCTTTACGCAACAAGTGTGGAGGGAGGTTATAGATAGTGAGGAGCACCGGCCATGTGCTATGCGTTTGCTCCTTTCGCAAAGGGATACATTCCGTCAGTACATAGTGCGAACCAAACATTTCTTGTCTCCTTAGCAAATTCTGGGTGGTTAGCATTGAATTTTTGCCATTGCTTCCCATCGGCAGGATGTCGAAGCTTTCCGTCTACTTTGTGCTTCTCGAAGCATGCCGTGTCATAAGCTCTGCATCCTCGGGGTTTGCAAACAAACACCGCATGACGATCAACTACCGGAAGATACCACATCACCAAAGTGGAACCTTTCTCCGGACATAATAGTCTTCTTCTTCATTTTCTTTGTTGCAGAGTTTTGAACTCTGTTGAGTCTTCTTTCTCTTCTTCCCTTTAGAAACAGAAGTTGCATTCTTCTCTTGTAGATAGTCTTTTTTCGTCTTGTACCGACTTGCACTACAATTTGGACATTTGTCCAAGTCTTTGTAATCACCTCGATATAAGATACAAGTGGTTTTACGCGCGACGCGTGGATCTTACGGACACCCATAGTAAGCGGACTGATTAGCTTCTTTGCATAGTAAGTGTTAGCAGGGACTTTGTTCTCCTTTGGAAGCATATCTCTAAGAGTACTCAATAATGCATCGAAACTGGCATCAGACCATCCGTACCTAGCCTTCAACATCAACAACTTAAGTACATACCGTAATGTTGTGAACTCTTTGGTGCAACCCTTACTCTCACCGTACAAGGGCTCTGCTGCTGCCTGCCCTAAGGCCTTCATCCCTTTCATGAAAAACATTGATGGATCCGTATGACGATGCAATAGTGCAGCCATCAATTCTGCGTCTTCATCCTCCACCTGAGTTCTGTTGGCATCGGTTCCTCCAATATTTGCATCATCATGAACATCGGGCACAACATGTTCGCTCTCTTGGGGACAATGGTGTTCTATCTCGTGTCTGAACTGGCATACATCGTCAACAAGTATATCTGGGCCATTGCCACCTAGATTCACAGGGGTCTTCGCCTATATACGCTTGCAGAGCTACCCTCTCCATGCTTTGTCCAAATCAAGTAATCATTCATAAATCCTCGGCGGACCGGATGAGCCATGATTGCACTTGTGTCTTCAAAAACAACAAGATTTCTGCAATCGGGCGCAAGGACAATATATGTGCTTTGTCCGTGTTCTAAAAGCATGATTTTTGACAAGATCGATAAAACCTACGGACCTCAAGTACGTAGGATGGATCTACTCGTCTAAGTTATACATCCGTAATGCTCGTCCATCGCTACCTGTTATAGAGTTTAATAGATTTAAATAATGTAATCACTTAAAAGAAGACATTAATGTTTTGTGATATTTATTAACAAACCTTAAGATGATCAAGAAACTCCTTCAATAGATTATAGATGAAAAGAACTCCTCGCTTGTATGTTTCTCAAATAATACACGTCAGGGCTAAATCACATGTAGTTGAAAGAACTAGTTAAATAAATATGCCTCTCAATAATAACTAAAGCAAGACTAATTAATAAAACTCTAATTAAAGAATCACCAATACTTAATTAAACAAAACATAACTAAATAATTAAAGCATCAATTTATTAGATGAAACCTTAAAAACTAAAAAGAAGACTAATTAATGAAACCCTAATTAAAGTCTCACCACTACTTAATTTAACTAAACATAACTACATAATTAAACAAACACTTATTTCAAGCATCAATATGACAAATAAACTAGTAATTCAATAAGAGTAAACATAACTAAATGAACTAAACAAAATAATTTAAAAAATCAATTTATTAGATGGAACCATACAAACTAAAGAAAGACTACATAATGAAACCCTAATCAAAGCCTCACCACTACTTGATTTAAAAAAACAAAACTACAAATTATATTAAACAAAATATAACTACATAATTAAACAAACACTAATTTCAAGCATCAATATAACACATTAACTAATAATTAAATAAGAAACTAAAATTTAATGAAACCATAATTAAAGAATCACCACTAAAAACATCACTAATAGCTAATTAAAGTAAACATAACTAAATATTTAAATAAAGAAAACCCTAGGTAAATAGTGACTAGATTTATTGAGAAAAAAATAAAAACCTAGCTACTCTTCTCTCTTACATGAGGTGAAACCCTAGATCTCAAAAAGTGGGTAGGATTGAGCAAGAATGGTGGAAATGAGGCAAAAAAACACATAAACTAACCTTTTTTAGTCACCTCCTCCGAAGAAATCAAGAGCAAAACCTCCCCCCCTTGTATTTAGTGAAATCGGACCTCCAAAGCTCCTCCCATGGAAGAACTGCGAGCTACGGTTTTCTGTTGGAGCACTGGTGGGGGAGGAAGAAGGGGTATATATAGGAGAAGATCACCACAAGGCGGTTGACATAAGGAAACCGCCTTGTGGAAATTGTGTCCATTTCCACCGGGCGGTTTACATAAGGAAACCGCCGGTGGAAAATGTACATTAGCACGGGCGGTTCCTTATGTCAACCGCCGGTGAAAACTACACCATTTACATCGGCGGTTCACTTAAGGCGAACCGCCATTGCTAGCCTCTTTTCCACTGGCGGTTCTAAAGCTGGGGCCCGCTTGTCGATTTTCAGTGGCGTCTCTAAGCTAAAACCGCCAGTGCAAATAAAACCCTACCGTCAAGACAAATGCTGTGTGTACTAGTGGGCGCTCGGCAATCGACATATGCATGCCATTCAAAGATGGCTTCGTCCGTATACAGCTGTGTTACGGATACTGGAGAATGTTCTGGTAGCTAGGACGACAAGATGGAAGATTGTAGGTCCGTGCAAGGTGTCGTTCGGTGGCTCGGCGTGCGCACGAGAATTTCGCCAGTACATTAGTTCTCCTGCCTGAGTTTGAGGATCGATGTCCGGCGACGCCTGCTGCCGGCATGGTTATTCATCTATCCATTTGCAGTTAGGCCTGTGGACAGGCATCGTCTGTATGAGGTCTCTACGGAGAAGCATCGTCCACAACTCCGCATGTGGACAGCCATCGCAATTGTCAGGCGCAATTTAGGATACAAAATCTACCAACTGCAATCTACTGTGTGCCTGCACTGGGAGTACACACCATGCACCGCCGTGTGCCCTATTCATGATCTTGCAGATGAAATCTCATGGGTGGTGGAAAGGTGCCAAATTCTGTCTGGAACTACAAGGGGCAGGAGTTATCTCTGCAGCATGCATGCATCCTGTGTATCGACCCCTTGATGAATCATTTTGCATGCATTGCCTCCTCACGGTTGATAGATCGTTACCGCGGAAACTGACATGCTTGATCTGAAGATTGTATGGTTCCTGGCTATGTATCGACTTCACAACAACCTTCAAGATCGGCAAGATGCACCAATCAAGTACAAGGTGCAAGTCATCATGGTACGTAATGGATTCATGCATCTCTTTGTAAACAATGTAAGTATCCAATTTGCTACCTATTTACTTTTTGAGAAAACGAAATGGCTGTATCTATGGCCTGTTTAGATCACAACTCATCAATTATTATAGCCTAAATTCTGCATATAATTATTATAATTAGAATTATGGATTAAAATAATTAAAGTGTTTAGGTCAGTGGATTATGGTGATTGATTATAGTTGATTAAAGTAAGAAATTTCTGTCGCATCCTTTATAGTTTCATAAGTTGGAAAAGATAGACTTTCAGCACCTATATATAACATGGTCTGACCAGGATTATGCGATTATTACAATAAAGAGTTTTGATTATAATATGATCCTATTTTTCATGACTCTACTTCACCAGTGAAACCATTTTCTTTGGCTTTAGCTCCACAAACAACGACTGCACTGGTGGAGCTTGAATTGTTTTGGTAAACCGTTATAGAGCTCCTTCAAACATATTCCCACAGAACCCCATGCAAGATCCACCAAAGCGAGGTGAAGCTGAGTAAATCCATTATTTTTTGGCTCCACCCTTCATATATCTTTTATGAGAGCATGATTTAAGAGGCTCCTTGAGTAAAGCCATTTAGTTTTACCCCGTTCCACATAAAACGGCTCTAAATAGTCAGGTACTGGTGGAGAAGCCATATCATATAATCAACGCTGTTTGGAATTAAACAAATTTTGATTACGTAATGTAACCGGAAGGGTATCCCGAATTAAATAAATTTTGATTACATAATGTAATTGAGTTCATTCCACATAAAACGGCTCTAAATGGTTAGGTGCTGGTGGAGAAGCTATACCATATAATCGACACTCTTTGGAATTAGAAAACTTTTGATTACATAATGTAATTGGAGGGGTATCTTAACAATGCCTTATTTGTAAGTTAGTATTCTCTCCATCCTAAATTATAAGACGTTTGACTTTTTTGCCACTAAGTTTGACATTCGTCTTATTCAAAAAATTGTGCAGAATATCATTTCTTTAGTCGTGGCTTGCTTTATCAATAAAAGATCTTCAAGAAGATTTAAATTTGACTATATTTATATAAATTTTTTTGAATACGATGAGTCACCAAAGTCGGAGTCAAAAAAAATCAAACGTCTTATAATTTAGGATGGAGGAAATATATAATTACATAGAATTAGACAACCTAGGATGAAAGTGATATCTGATTCTTCACTGCCGAACCGATACTGTAAGGAGATCCTAGAACCAACAGAGTGGGTAAAGCATCTCAAAAAGTTCCCTATTCAGCCTATTATTAAAGTCAAAATTAAGGTCTATGCAATAAAAAATACCAGGCCTCCAATAGTTTCTCTATCGAACATCCTATATTTAGTAGTAAACTAATCCTCCCCTCCCCTAAATTTAGGTGACACACTGTCCACTGTATATGTTATATGAGATATGAAGATTAAGTTTAGGAACTAAATTAAAGGCTCTTGAATATATACACTACTACAGAAATGAGCTTCAATCCCGGTTGGGAACCCCCTTTTAATCCCGGTTATCCAACCGGGATTGCCAATGGATTAAAAGTGGTGATATAGTCCCGGTTGAGAAATCCAATTGGGACTAAAAGGTTCGCCAGGCCTTGCCTCGGCCCAGTTTTTTTAGTCCCAGTTGGTTTTCCAAACTGGGACTAAAAGTGTTGCCCTTTTTTTCTATTTTTTTTGTTTTTTTTTTCTTTATGGTTTATTTTCAATTCAATTTAGTTATTTCGTATATGAATTGTGCGTTGCTAACATATGAATTATACGCTGCTAATATACGAATTGCATACTAACTAAAATATACAAAAGTAGATAACATAGAAAATAGAGGATGTTAAAATAATTAATTTACATCTCCATGCATGCATGCATGAAATAATATAAGTACGTGGAACTACATCCACACAAAAGATTGTTATCATGTCCTTCGAATTGCACTTGATCTCCAATCCTAATATAAAGTGCTCTTCGCAGTGTCAGTGCTATTAGGTATAAGTATGCACTACAAGAAACCTGGGCTTCTGTGATAGCTAGAATATGACGATAACAGTCTATTTTGTGTCACTGTCTGCCTAAACTGAACCCCTCTCATTTCTTCATCAGCCTAGAATCTCAACCTACATTGGAACACCAAATCCTCTCCTTTCTTTGTCAGCTAGAATCTGCAACCTGTATAATAGTTCAGGTCAGGGCTCACATTAGTTGGCATTTGGCAAGACTAAATAAAAGTTTATACATGGTGGTAAGCTTAAAACCACATATGACAGGACTCAACTACTACCTTTCTCCCAATTCAGATACAGAATCTAATATATTTACCGAGATAGGGATGGTACTTATTGGAAATCACTGGGATAAATGTTCATGCACTATACCATTATATATTATTTTACTAATCAATTTCTTTTAGAAAGAAGAACAACACAAGAGACAAAAAAATGACAGTGCATTACTGGTTGCTGCATCTACTCCCTCCGTCCCATGGAGTTTGTCGTTGGAAAACCGTGCCCCCCTCACAAACACGTTTCCCGGGCGACGTTCTCAATGGGACGGAGGGAGTAAGCAGTATGCAGATTACATAGATAGCATGTGGACACCACTAGATATCCATATAGATAAATTTATTATGCCAAACTAAAAGTCACAGACCCAACCTACCAACAAACAGTCTGCCACACCTTTGACACTTCCCTAAGAGACTATTGCAGGCAAGAAATTAACAGAACCAATTTCTGGAAGGGGGGAACGGCAAACAGGTGCATGACTAAAATTCGATTCAAATCCTAGTGCTACTGCTAGACTAGACGCGAGCAACAATCAATACGGCTCTAAATGGTGGATAGGGGATGCACCTATTTATAAAGATCTGGCGATCCAACAAAAAACATCAAGAACCTGAAAGTTCTGAATCAAGTACTGTCAACTCGACTTACACAGAAACTAGAACTAGCACCATGAGCAATATAGAACATGCAGTAGCTAGCTGAGGAATTCAGAAATTAGAGCAGCAGCCATGCTTCTAGTCTTTGTCTCCCACAAGCCGATAGTTCAACTAAAAGCAGAGAGAATAGGAAGGAGAGAACAGATGAGGACCTCTGGGTGGCGGGGCTGGTAGCCAGGGTGAGGCCGTGGTGGCGCCGGCAGTCGGAGAGGACGAAGAAGGACCGGCCATAGAGGACCTCACCGGAAAACACAAAGATGAGATGGGAACGAGTGAAACGGTGATGGATTTAAGGAAATGAGTATTCCACGACGAAGAAGAGAGCGACGAGAGCTAACTCATGGCGGCGGCGTAGTGGCGTCGAGAACGTCGATCTAGCAGGTGGCAACGCTAGCTACAGTAAGATGGATGAGTGGGTCATGTGAAGATGAGGAAGAAGAAGAGGAGTGGGCCAGTTATATCCTCCCTCCCATTAGTCCCGGTTAGAATGAAGACCCCGGACTAAAGGTTCTTTAGTCCCGGTTGGTGTTTGTAACCGGGACCAAATGTATAGCCTTTAGTCCCGGTTTAAACTACCACCGGGACTAAAGGTAATTTTTTGGTGCATAACGAAATTTGGCCGCTCTTTAGTCCCAGGTGTTTGGTCAACCTGGGACTAAAGGTGATTTTGGCACGGAAAATTTGGCACCCTCTTGCAGTATATGGTTATAATATGAGAAATTGGCAAACATGATGGCATTTTGGTGACTCCGATGTAAAAAAACAATAATATCTTAAATTCGTTTGAAAATCCAAAAAATTGGCATGGAGGCATAATATGGCTATGTAATCATGCCATAAAAATTTCTAATAATTTTGATAAAGTCATATCATATATTCTTCACAAATAGAAATATCTTTCACTTCGCCATATAACTGTGTGTCACATATATACATATGTGAACTATGTGCAGTGCTGCTTTATTAAAATCATTTGAAACTTTTAAATTTGTCTAACCAAGTTTAGCTATTATTACATTTGAATTTTGATACACAAGAACTTAGGCACAATTCTAGGACTATAAATGAATTCAAATAAAAAATCACCAACTACAAAGTTGTATACCTTGTTGAGATCTACAACTCTGGTTTTAGCCATTTCTCCATACGAAGTTCTTTTGGACAATTTGAAATTTTAAATTTTAAATTACAAGAACTTCAAACAAATTTTTAAGATAGTAATTGAGTTCAAATAGAAAAGTCACTAACTACCAATTGTTATAGATCATTGAGATCTAAAACTTATAACTTTTGTTTTAGTTATTTTCCTTATTAAGTCTATTTAAAGCTTCACAACACATAACAGAAAAAAAAAGGTGAAAGACAATGCTGAAGAAAAACTTATGTGCACGGGTTGATGGACTAGTAAATGATAATTGCATAAATTACACGGCTACTAAACTTATTCGATAGAGTTTCTCATGGAACGCCAAACACCTTTACTCAGTGAACAGTCACGGCCTCCTCTGCCTCCGTCACAGGCCCCGCCGCTTCTTTGGCTGTGGCTGTGCAGCCTTCTTCTCGAGTTCGTTGCGTGCAGCCCTCTTCTCGAGTTCGTCGATCAGGTGCCCGATGCATGTCTCCACCTCCACACCACCGCCGGAGCCTGCCAAGTCAACACTCTGGGACCGAAGGAAGCACTCGCCAACGTCGGCTGGAGTGATCTCCACCACCTGCAGTAGCTCCTGGACCTTTTGGAACAGAGGGTGTGCTTCAACGCCAAGGTAGTTCTTGGCTAGCGTCTGGAAAGCCTCGAAGCAGCAGTAGGACATCTCGATGTGCATGTCCATCCGCCCACTCCGGATCAGTGCCTGATCGAGCTTGTCTGGATAGTTGGTCGTGAACACGATGATCCGCTCACCAATTTGAGCAGTCCAGATACCATCAATGAAGTTGAGCAGGCCGGACAGCGTCACTTTAGATTCGTTGTCGTCTTTGTAGTTCCTGGTATATATACAACCATTGGGGTCAGGTGACGCCAACGACTTGGTGTTAATACTTGTAACATTTCAATTATAGATAGCAGATGACAACACTATGTAAGTAGCTAATGACACCGTAGTAATGTTCGAGTAAGCTGACCTGGGCAATAATGGTCTCCGCCCCACCTGGTTGCTTCGCTGGCTGGTGACATCATCGAAGCAGCAGTCTATATCCTCGAAGACGATGATTGACTTGCCTGGTATTTGGATGAGGAGACTGCGGAGGCCGCTGTTAAACACCGATGTAAGCTCTATGTCATAGATGTCATAGTTGAGGTAGTTGGCCATGGCGGCGATCATTGTGGATTTGCCTGTGCCTGGTGGCCCATAGAGGAGGTAGCCGCGCTTCCATGGCTTTCCGATGCGGCGGTAGTAGTCCTTGTTTCGGCGGAACTTGTCCAGATCTTCCATGATCTTGCGCTTCTTGTTTGGGTGCATCGCGAAGGTGTCAAAGGTGGTTGGATGATCAAAGTCAATGTACCTCAACGACGAACTTTCTCCTTGAAAGCTTGGACTAACAGGAAGAAGCATCGAAAATGTTAGTTTATATATACAGCTAACGTTCCAAGGGAATAGAAAACACCCGTGTAATTAAATTCACTTTGTATGTATATAAGTGTGTATATGCATGTAATATATAGACACACACACACACGAACATGAGTGTAATAACGAACTTACCCTCCGGATCCTCTGGTGCTGTAGAGCCTCTTGCCTCGCTTGCCGATCATGATGTTGCGGCCTTGTCGGCGGACGCGCGGTAGGTACTCGTCCAGAATCAACGCCCGGTGCTGCTGGGGGAACACGAGGCGGTAGCAGGTCGTAGTAGTGTTCGCATCGTCGGTGGTGATTTTCAGCGACAACCACCGCAAGGTGATGCCGCTGAAGCTGTCGGCCACCTCCCCCCCCTTGCGGAGGCTGAACAAGAAGCTCTCGCTCCTGATGGTGCCATGGGCGTTGAGGTCGAGCGCGTCCCGCAAGCACGCCGAATTCAGGTACGCCTTCACCTGCTCGAAGGTCTCGTTGCCTTCGTCGATGTCAATAGTGACGAACAAATTCTCACGGCCAGTTTTGCGGACGTGTGGCAGGTACTCGTCCAGGATCAACGCCCGGTGCTGCTGGGGGAACATCAGGCGGAAGCAGGTAGTGCCCCACCGGTCGTCGGGGGTGCTTTTTGTCCACCACACGGTGACACCTCGGAAGTCGTCGGTCACCTCCTGCCCCTCGCCGAGGCTGATCAAGAAGCCGCTGCAGCCCTCGACGGTTCCGTCGGCGCTGAATGCGTGCGCGTCCCGCATGCACACCTTGGTGAGGTACGCCTCCACTTCCTTGTAGGCGTTGTTGCTGGACTCCTCGCCACGTGTGGAAGACTTGTCGCTGACGATGTCGATTGTGACGAACGGGTCCAGGAACAGCCGCCCCTTCTTTGGCTCTGCAGCCTTCTTCACGAGTTCGTCGATCAAGCGCCTGATGCATGTCTCCATCTCCACACCACGGTCGGAGGCTGCGAAGTCAGTCTGGGATCGAAGGAAGCACTCGGCAACGTCGGCTGGAGTGATCTCCACCACCCGCAGTAGCTCCTTGACCCTTTGGAACAGAGGGTGTGCTTCAACGCCAAGGTAGTTCTTGGCTATTGTCTGGAACGCCTCGAAGCAGCAGTAGGACATCTCGATGTGCATGTCCATCCGCCCACTCCGGATCAGTGCCTGGTCGAGCTTGCCCGGATAGTTGGTCGTGAACACGATGATCCGCTCACCAGTTTGAGCAGTCCAGATACCATCAATGAAGTTGAGCAGCCCGGACAGCGTCACTTTAGATTCGTTGTCGTCGTCGTTATAGTACCTGTATACAACCATTGGGGTCAGGTGACGCCAACGACGACTTGGTGTTAATACTTTTTGTAATATTTCAATTATAGATAGCAGATGACAACACTATGTAAGTAGCTAGTGACACCGTAGTAATGAAGCTGACCTGGACAATGTTCTCCGCCCCACCTGTTTGCTTCGCTGATTGGTGACATCATCGAAGCAGCAGTCTATATCCTCGAAGACGATGATTGACCTGCCTGGTATCTCGATGAGGAGACTGCGGAGGTCGCTGTTCTTCGACATCGATGTAAGCTCCATGTCATAGATGTCATACTTGAGGTAGTTGGCCATGGCGGAGATCATTGTGGATTTGCCTGTGCCTGGTGGGCCATAGAGGAGGTAGCCGCGTTTCCATGGCTTTCCGATGCGGCGGTAGTAGTCCTTGTTTCGGCGGAAGTTGTCTAGATCTTCCATGATCTTGCGCTTCTCGTTCGGGTGCATCGCGAGGGTGTCAAAGGTGGTTGGATGCTCAAACCCAACGTGGCTCCACGACGAACTTGTGGCTGAGGGACTGTTTGGAAGCAGCATCGAAAAAACGTTAGTTTTATATATACAGCTAACGCCCCAAGGGGGATAGAAAACACCCGTGTAATTAAATTCACCTTGTATATATGTGTTTTCGTATACTTTGCATACTTGACTTATATATATATCATAGATGAGATAGTCTTGTATGATCATATATTTCGTGTACATGTACTTCATTAGGTCATATATATCTTAAATATATATATATAAATATGGGAGTAACTACTTCCTTGGAGTAGAAAATTATTTCCATGTGTATATTTATGTATATATAGACACACACGAGCATGAGTGTAATGACGAACTTACCTGCTGGATCTTCTGTTGCTGTAGAGCCTCGGGCGCCGATTGCCGATCATGATGTTGCGGCCTTGTTGGCGGACGGCGGTAGGTACTGCCCTGGAATCAACGCCTGGTGTTGCAGGGGGAAACATCAGGCGGAAGGGGGAGTGAACTCGGTGGTGGTTTTCGCCATCGACAACCACCACACGGTGACGCCGGAAGTCATCTGTCACCTCCTGCCCGCCGCCAAGGCGGAGCAAGAAGCCACTGCAGCACTCGCCGGTGCCCTCGGCGCAAAATGCGCGGCGAAAGTGCGCTGGCCCTGCATGCACGCCTTGGTGAGGTACGCCTCCACTTCCTTGTAGGCGTTGTTGCTGGACTCCTCGCCTCGTATGGAAGACGGGTAGCTGACGATGTCGATTGAGACGAAAGGGTCCAGAAACGGGACCACCCGCCTCGCATATCGCCGGAGGTGCTTGTTGAAGAACATACTGGACAGACCCCGCGGAGCGTAGACCGCCACCAGCGGCCCCCAGATCCATCCCGTTGAGCTGATGGCCTCGGTCACCCACTGCTTCGTCGATGCCATCATCTTGCCTAGCTAGCTCTCTTATTGAACGGGCCTGCTGGCCCTGCTGGGTCTAGGGAAGGACGACTTGAGATGAGCTCGGCAAAAAGCTCACCTTGGCTCGGTGGGGGAGGAATGAACGAAGGAGATGCGATGCAATGGGGCGGGGGGTTCTCTTATAGACTAGCCACACGACGATGAAAAAAATAATAATAATAATACTGCCACACCACACAGAGTCTCGGCATCCATGCAAAGTTCTTGTGGGGCTATTTGTCAGACGAATTCCTTTCCCCCATATGCTCTAGCGTATATGGCTTTTTGTAACCTTAATGGCGAAGCTAGAGCAACTTAAGGGGTGGTGCATTTAGCTTTAAGCATAGAGTTGTGTTTTAGGTGGTGCATATATGGTGAAATATTAGAGAGAACAAAACCATTGTTTTCATAAATTTTGGGTGGTGCATTTGCACCCACCAGGATATATATAGCTTCCCTCCTGACCTTCCTTGATCACCCACTTACATCTCTCATCAGGATATGCTTTTATGAAAACTAATATGTCTTGGCAGGCAAAAATTTACCAACATGAAGTCAGACCAGCTAGAGCAGTCGGTCTAGTCCTGACGGGCTCCCTCCTGAGCGTGTGAGTTCCAAGACACCTTGTCAGCATGTCATGCGTATTGTGCTCATCGCTGGAGGCACAAGACCCGAGTGTGGGTAAACCCTAGGTGCCGGCTAACCTCCGAGTCAGCTAGGCCCTATACCGACCGATCTAGCTCCATATTGGTGTAGAGACCCAGTTCGGCGTCATCAACAATATGTAATCACACCTCTTTGCAAAACATGCTGTGAGCGTGTGCCATGAGTTCTTGGCAGTATGTGTGTGTAAGTGAAAATGGGGTGGGAAGGTGTTACTGAAAATTGCCTAGGAAGAAAATCTATTTTGACGGAGGACTAAGGGGCACCTTAGAGCAGATACAAAATGGTACTGCCGGGACGGGAGGTACCTTAGTCCCAGATGTGTGAGTTGCGTGGTTTGTATGCCCGGGTTTTGAAAATACCGACGGTAAGCCATGAGTTGTTTGTCTACCAGGCTACTAGCACACATGGATTGCTGCTCTTGTCTGCTCTGCTCCGGCGACTTGACTCGGTGGTGGGGCGCGGGTATCTCTGCTCCTCCAACGCGCGAACGACTTGACTCCACTATCCAATGGGCAGTGTCCGTTGCACTGCTGCGTTCCTTCCTACTGTGCACCCAGCACTAAAAGGTTCTAAATTATTGCCTTTTGGAGGGACGGACAGAGTGCGCGCCAGCCAGTAAAAGCAGATGTCGACGCACTAAAAGGTTCTAAATTATTGCCTTTTGGAGGGACGGACGGAGTGCGCGCCAGCCAGTAAAAGCAGATGCTGACGCACTAAGATAGCGTTTGGTTGAGAGGCAAGGTGGAGTGGGATGGTTCTAACTCTGATTTCTGGGATGGGATGAGGACAGGATGAATCCATTTTCTGTTTGGTTAGTGGAATGGGACGATCCCTGTTTTCTATTTGGTTGGAAGGATAAAGTGAGATGGAGTGACTCTGTCTCATGTTTGGATGAGGGGATAAGGATAGGATATCTAGATATGGTCACCTTCCACATAAGCTGGTAAAGTTACCTCTTTTTTTAGTATTCGCAGAACGACAGTAAATAGAATGGCTTACAATTGACGTGTCTAATTTTTCTTACCGTTGTATGGACTAATTAAAAAATATTTTATCTTCTAGCATCCACGCACATGTATTGCCATATAAAATCACCATAAATATATCTGAAATATATTTAAGAAAAAGGCATATCGCCATCTATAACACCACAAATATATCTAAGAAAGACAGATGCATATATAACACATTCAAGTGCACAGCTTACCATTGAGGTCATGACTGACATATATTAGCAAGTGCCAAGACTTCAGCTCATGCCAAGTTCTTGGACAGAATAGATTTTCAAGGCTTATACATAACAGTTCAAAGCCTTACAGCTAGTAGAAGTTTAAGGCTAACACCCGATCCTAGATTCAAAGCTAGTCACAATATGTAGTTCAAGACCTGTAATTAGTTAAACCACACTCATTGTTTCATGTGGTGCAAGCAAAAGAAGCACTAAAGTCCCTAGTTCAATGTCCTAGAGCAAAAGAACCACTGAAGTTCCTAGTTCAATGTCCTGGAGCAAAAGAAGCACTGAAGTCCCTACTTCAACGTCCTGGGAACCTCTCAGAGACGAACATAGCCACCCCACATCAACTTGTGATCAAAAGGAAGCTTGTAGAATGCGGGTCCCATGTCTTTGTTGGCCACCAAATACTGGTAATACAGGTTCAACTGGGCGGCATCTAAACCTGGAAGGTTAATCAAAATGTCGAACAGATCATCTGGTAAAGCATTGGTGGGGGGCGGTGGTGGGTGTACAGCACTAGCCTTCTCTATAGCTTCAGCAGGTCTATCACCAACACGGCTGATTACAGCAATCAGCCCATCCTCTTCATCCCCACCAATCCTAGCTTTCTTTGGCGGTCTCGCTGATGAGGTATCTCCTTGATTAGAAGGAGAGGGAGTGGCCTCACTCTCACCATTTGCATGCAACTCACTCACATTTGCATTAAGTTCTTCATTTTCAGTGTCAGCTTCTTCTGTACCTAATGCAGAATTTGAATCCTTGGCAAACTTTCCTGTAGCCATACTATTTCCAAAGATTGTCCGCATCTCAGCATAGTTTGGAAGACGCCTGTTCAGATATTCAGCATCAGCTTTGTGATCCTGCAATGGAAAAATGGAAGTTTAGTTAGAAGCAAACAATTACAACTTAACTTGCTGGTTAAGTTATTTTGCAATTATACCTTCACATGGTCATTGTAGTGCTCCTCATCAAGAGTGATTATGAAATTGTCCTCATCCCAACCAGCAGCACTCAGTTTCCTAAGCTTTGTCATCTTTGCAAACTTTCTTTGTTGTGTCTTCAGATGATTTTTAACTTGGTCCCCAGTCTCCATGGTCCTGAACTTTCATTGATAGCTTTAGCACAAGTGTTCAAATGGACTTTCTTAAAGCCAGAACATGTCTTTGTGCCACTAGCCACTAGATTGGCTATAGGTGAGTCAGCATGAAAGCAGTCTGTGGTGCTGTCCATACAGCATGACCATTTGTTCCTCCAACTTCCTCGTTCAGGTCTTCCATGATCGGGGAAACCTGCTGCTCTTCACTCTTCTTGCCTGACCGAGTTGGGGAGGATTGTTGCAGAGGGAGTATCGGATGTTGATGGAGAAGATAGGAGCAAGGACGAGCCTGCCGCTGCCGCGCCGCCTGGTGGAGCGCCGCCGCCGCGCCGTCCGGTGGCGGCCGCGTCCGGGTGCCGCGCCGCCGCGCCGCGTCCGGTGCCGCCCTTCTGCTGGCCCTCTGCTGCGGGCTTCGAGTAGAGAGCGTGAGGGGGTGAGCAGAAACGAGGGCCCGTGACGGGGATGACTCTGTCTGCTCAATTTTGTGGGACGCGGAGTCAAGGAATCAACGGGGTATATTGCAAGGTGGGATGTCCCTGACTCTACGTGACTCTGAACCAAATAACCAGAGTCCCAGGTCCATCCCATCCCATCCTGGGATATCCTAGCAACCAAACACATGCTAAGGGGCAGTTTGGTTCCCTGCATCCAGCCGAACCAGGCTGGCGGGATGCAGAGTAACTATGTTTGGTTGTTTGTTTATGTGCGTCGGCCAGGCTCTGGCCATGCAACGAGCACCCCGCAGCCAGGCTCTGGGGAGATGCCCAAACTGAGCGTTTTGCCGGACCAGGCTCGGCCGGTGCAGTTGTTTCTCCCCTCGTGAATGATGTATTAGTATATGATTAGTAAATATTAAGTGATATTAATATATTTTAAAGATACTTAAGATATAATTAGATAAAATAAGACTTTTAAGAGTGTATTTGCACAAAATAAAAATTATAATCATAATTTATAATATTATTATCTAATACAACTTATCTCTATATAGGCAATCAAATATTATCTCTTCTCAGCTAGGCTTAGTTGGTGCAAATCAACCAAACATGACAAGTGTTACATATACTCAGCCTGTCTCATATGAGCCAGGCTCTCAGATATGAGCCAGGCTTTACTGATACATGATCGGAGGGACGGACGGAGTGCGCGCCACGGCGCGAGCCAGTAAAAGCAGATGCCGATGGAGACCCGTGGTCCACAGAGTCGTCATAGGTTTTCTAAACAAAAGTTCGGCTTTGTTTAGATTCATCTACTTTCGTAAGTTTTTCCACTCTCTCTCCATCACATCAATTTTTACCCATATATATGGAGCATTAAATGTAAGGTAAAAAATAACTAATTGCATAGTTTAGTTGTAAATCACGAGAGAAATCTTTTGAGTCTATTTGGACTATGATTGGACAATATTTGTTAAATACAAACAAAAATACTACAGTTGCTCAGATTGGAAAAAGTTTGGCTGGCCCTCTGCCACCTGCACCGCCCTCCTTGCCTCGATCGATACCGAGGTTGCTGCCACGAAACGATTTTTTTTTTTTTGAAATAATATTTTTTTAATGATTAATTGTAAATATAGAAGCCGGTTACAAAGAATTGCAAATCTAGCACCCTATCGGCCGCTGGAAAGCCGATAGGACACCTATTGGCAGTTGGAAGGCCAACAGGGACCAATCGGCAGCCCAACAGCCGATTAGCCTGCTGACTAGGCTCGAGTACACAGGCCAGCTGAGACCAGTCGGCCCGACAGGCCTATCGGCTATCCACCGGCCGATAGAGACCTGTCGGCTCTCCACCTGCCGACAGGCCCCCTGCATCTCGCTACTTGCCGGGCGGCAGCTACTCATGCAAGACGTGGCGGCCGGGCAACTTGCCGCTGGCAAGGCATACATGCATGCATGCACGTCGACGGTAGCTGATAAAAAAATAAAGGTACATAGATCAGTGCTCCCCCACGTTTTTTTTGAATCGAAACACGTCGCTGATGATGAACTAGTGCTGTATTAAGAGTAGCTAGCTACGCCACTGTGCTGGGCAGGGCAGATTAGTGATTACACCCGGTTCTTTGCGGATACGGATACAAATCCTATTATTCTATATTTTTATCGAATATGGATTTGAAATCGGATAAAGAAAATACTAAACAAAATTCAGAGGCATCCATTTAGTATCATATTAGAAACGGATACGATTACGGATATCCATATTACAAGTTTCATTCTTTCATCCCTAGTAATTCTAGTGGCTCTGGGGTGTTTGGTTCCGACAGACTAAAATTTAGTCCGTGCCCCATCGATTGTTTACATACTAATTATGAGTATTAAATATAGACTAACTATAAAACTAATTTGGAGGAACAGTATTCTCTATCTATCGATGGGACATCGTCTATGAACAGACATCCTAATTGTATTAAACATTGGATGGAACAAAGACTAAACTTTGTAGGTCCATATAGTTGTCTAACATTGATTAAGAATTTAGTTCTTAAAACTAAAAAGGTTATAATACTATATTCAAGAAAAAAATTGGTTACGCTTTAATTTTAACATCCACTATAAAATTTGATGATTTTTTAGGTCCATAGTACGTTTAATTTGGATCAACAAAAGAAAAACAAATTAAAATATACTAAGTACGTCAAAACTTGTGTCACAAACAATATGTGTGTTGGTTCTATAATTTTTTATATGAATTAATTAATCACAAACACTATGTTTGTTAGTTCATAATTTTAATTTGGATTGGAGAGCAGCACATTGCAAAGCTACGTAACGAAGTTTCAGAATTTTCAGATGTACCATTATTTTTCTATGATTTTGGAAATTTTCTTGTATACACAAGTGTTTATATGTATGAAAACATTGTTAGCTTCTTCACTGTTTATGGTTTGGGTGCTATCGGCTGCTGAAGAGCCGACAGGCCTATCGGCCTTCCGGCGCCAATATGTCGGGCCGGCCAGCGGTAGCCGACCGGGCTTGTCGGCAATACCGCGGGCCGACAGGGGTTCCTATCGGCGCCGATAGGCAGAATCGGGCGGCGATCCCGCGGGTGTCGGCTGCCACGTAGGCTTGTCGGCCGCCGGCCTACCGAGCAGTCCCCTGTCGGCCGCTCAGCTGCCGACAGGATGCTAAACTTGCAACTTCTGCATAACAGCCCCTAGATTTGCATTTATTATTTAAAAAAGTATTATTTCAAAAAAAAATTCCCACGAAACCTCGCTCCCTCCCCGTGTGCCGGCTGCGTGAAATTTGGTGCGATGGGGACGTTTGGAGTCCGGCCGTTCGGACAGAACGCACCGTCCGACACTTTCCGCTCCCGCCCAGATTTTTCGCGCCCCTTCCTACAGCGCGCGCAGACTGTTTTTCGGCCAGCGCAGTAAAAGCGGCGGTGTGGCAGATTTTGCGGGCATGTGTGGACGTATGGCTTGCATGGCTTGCGCAGGCTGAAGGGCAGGTCCTATCTAATCCACGGTTGCATGCGGTGGCTAATATATTAGAAAAGTTATAGCACCTAAAATAATCATCTAAATTAAATTCTCATTTCACGATCAAGTTTCTTGTAACAAATACTTCAAAACAAGATCTCGCATGGATATATTTACTAGATCAATTAGTTAGTCTTATACTTAGCCATGCTTAGATCAGTAAGAAGTCAGGATGATTCCTGTCATCCGCAACACTTAGGTTGGTACCTGTGATATCTTTAATCATGAAGTGATTAATAATTGGAGACCGGACGGGATTTGGTAATGGTGATGCTATAGGACATGGAGGTCTTGTATGTTTATGTTTTTCCTGTTTGTGTCAATTAAGGACCGTGTCGTACTCTGGTCTAGGTATGAGATTGAACGTACCTTCACATAACAGCCGAATAACTCGTTTCGACTGTGAAACTGATTAGCTCATTCGAGGTACTACTCCGGCCCCAAATTAAATGTCGTTTTCGATTTTCGTGTCACAAGTTTGACTTGATTTATAGAAAATACGCACAATATTTATGTCCTCGTATAATTTTGTTAAAAAACTAGATTCAAAGATCTTTCCGATGATACTAATTATGATACTAATCGATAATATTTATTATTTATAAAAATTACCGGTATATGTTTCTTTTAGGAAAAGTTTTACAGTTATTTTGGGACGGAGGGAGTAGGTATTGAACCGTTAGCATTGCTGGGAGGAGAGTAAATGGTAGAAGGGGACTGATCCAAGACCCTGTAGTAACTATAGGCTACGGGCCGTTGGGGTGCTGACTTGTGAGGATGCAGGATCATGAGTTTTGCGAAACGGTTCAATCCTATCTTTCGAATGGAGTGAACGGTAATTAGCACGGTAATTTATCCATTATTAGGTTGATAACCTGAGAAATCCCTGCGAGCTTCAAGAACTTGAGCTCCAAAAATCAGCAAAAAAAGGTACAAGAGGCCATGACACTAGTAGCCGAAGAATCTGCAAAATCCAAAGCTGCAAAAGAAGTAATAAAATCTTTAACCGCTCAGGTAAAATCTAATATTTTGCTAGTTTCTCATGGTTTGTGATGTTTTACTGACTCAACTAACAAAATACTCAACTTGTAAAGTTTTTCAATATTTGAAAATCGCTTTCTAGATAACACATTGCCTTCAGGTTAAATTCCTGTTTTCTTTTTCTGGGAGGAACAGTGACAGATGTGTGTTATTATTTACTTATTTCTGTATGCTATCACAATCATCTTTACAAATGTTAAATCCTTATTGTCATGTGCATTTTTCTGACGTGTAGCTGAAGGATACGGCTGAGAGATTGCCACCAGATCACGGGGCCTATAATGTCAATGAGGCAAAGCAATCACATATTCCGAATGGCTTCAGGTCACATGTTGCTAGCTACTCTAGCATGAATGGAATTCCTCAGACACGGAATGAGTTGCTCAATGCTTCAATTGCACATAGCCCAAACTCTGGACGATCATCGCATTGCAATGGAATCTCAGGCCAACATAAATTACTGGGTAATGTGAGTGAACATAGTGATTGCAGCACTCACAGCCTAAGAATTACCAGTCCTCACGACGCGGAGCTTCCTAATCGAAGAGCACGAAGCAGCAGTGATGAGATGCTGTCAGCAGGCATTAGAATGGACGATAGCGTGAGCATGGATGCTATGTTCCTTCAAAACGGCGAGGATGGATACAAGCCTCGAGGCACAATATCATTACCAAGCAACCAAGTTCAGGCTGAATGGATCGAGCAGTATGAACCCGGCATATATATAACACTCACAACCCTCCGTGATGGGACCCGGGACCTGAAGAGGGTTCGCTTCAGGTGATTTAACTATAGTTTCTCTGATTTCTGGACTAATCCCTTGTCCAATTGCAATTTTTATATAAAGCCTACTGAAAGTGCATCTAGCCCTTTAGTGGGTTTTGGATGATTGGATGACAATGCGATTAAAGGACTAATGCTATTGCTAAGTGCTTTGCAGGAAATTGGTTATCTCACAAGTATTTGATGCACATGTACAAAGCCAAAATGATGTGTTGTTGTATGATTAAACTAGCTCAAACACAAGACAACAATGCAAATGGATTTTATGCAATGGCTTATATTTTGTGAGATCTTTATAATTGTTATGAAAGCTAGCATATCGGGATTGGTTGTTGAAGACATGTTGAATTGCATATATATATTGGTCTTACATTGAAAGCTTGCTAGTATGAAGATTAAAGAAGACAACAATGTAAATAGATATGCATGTAATTGATGGTTCAACACATGAGGTGACTTGATGGCTTGAGAAGGTGAAGATAGCAAGGAAATGCTTCGAGGTACTAAGCAAGGGAGAAGGGCAAGCGACGGCTTGGCGTCCGAAGAACCTAGCTAGGGTGAAGAAGAAAGTACTTGCATTTAGTCGAGGTATCAATCAAGCTATGATGGTTGCATTTGTGTGAAGGATCAATATTACAATTGGTAAAAGGATAATGAAAATGACTTGGTCCATTTGGAGTAACTCATATCGGATGAATGGAATCAAGTCATATGCTCAAGATGGCTATGCTCAAAGAAGAAATATCAATTGGTCATGATTGCACCTTCAAGTGATGAAGATCAAAAGTTATGGCTCGGAAGTGAATCAAATCAACTCAAGTGGCACAATTCGTTTTTATTTGATATCTTGAGTTGAATAGGAAAGCCGTACTATTAAGAGGGATGCATCATGGTGATAGATACTATACATAAGTGCTCAAGCCAACCCATGTGAGATTTGAGTAAAAAGAGAGCATGAGACCGGATCGGGGCAGCATCGTTGCGGTATACCGGACGCGTCCGGTATGCATACCGGACGTGTCCGGTATTCTCGGGTTGTGCACTGTAGAGAGCTGTTTCTCGCACGCGCTGATTGCTGTAGCTTGCCCTGGCGGAAGTTCCGGTCCCCGACCGGAGGTTCCGCTCAGACCGGAGGTTCCGGTCTACGACCGGAAGTGATCTCTTGCACGCGACGCCTGCGCCCGCCTGCCCTGACCGGAAGTTCCGGTAGATATATTTTGTGGCAAAGCTCCAGGAGTTTCTTTGCACTGAGGGGCTCATACCGAACGTGTCCGGTATGCCTACCGGACGCGTCCGGTATGCTGCAACGGCTAGAAAACGGCTAGTTTTTCAAAGTGGGTATTTATACCCCCAAGCCTCCACCTTTGGAGGCTGCTGATTCTGCTGGTTCCCAAGCCTCCCTAAAAGCTTTGCAAACACTCTCTAACCCTCTTTTAATGTGTGATTGTTTCATATAGCCAAATCCAATTGTGGGTTGAGTGAAATTCAAGATTGAGAGCAAGCCACCTGTTGAGCACTTGTGCATATTGTCAAATCTCGTGATTCGCATTTGTTACTCTTGGATCTTCGGTCCTAGACGGTTAGGCGTCGCCGGAGACCACCCAAGAGATTGTGGTGTGGCTCGGAAAGTTTGTAGCGGTTGATTCCGCCGCAAGGGAAGGAATCAAATAGTGGAAGGAGGAAAGGGAGTTGGAAAAGACTCCGGCTAGGGAGACCTGCGTGGTCCTCTAGAGTTAAGCTCAAGGAATCGAAGTTTGCAAAGACTTCGACTAGGGAGACCTTCGTGGTCCTCTAGATCAAGCCAAGCAAAGGGAGTTGAAAAAGACTCCAGCTAGAGTGACCTGCGTGGTCCTCAAGAGCTTGATCCTTGGGTCGCTCACAGCTGCCTCAACGGAGAGTAGGACTTGAAGAAGTCCGAACTTCGGTAAAACAAATACCGTGTCTCAATTCTATTTCATATTGTGTTTGTGATCCACTTGTGGTATTTGAGGTTGTCTGCAGGTTCACTGAGCTCCACAGGTTATCCAGAGGTATCCGCAACTGGTGTCAAGCTTTGGAATCAAAAGGCGCTAGTTTCGGGATTCCCTGCTGTGCTCGTGAATACCGGACGTGTCCGGTATTGCACTGAGTGACAACTTTAATTGTTTCTTGTCCTAATCTTTGTGGTGCAGGGTTTCCACCTTCTAGGCTAAATAATTATTGCTCATTGAACTAGTGTTGATATTAGGTATTGAAAAGAGCAGGTTTCAGGGGTTCAGTGCTGAACCCGTGTATACCGGACACGTCCGGTGTTGTACCGGACACGTCCGGTATTACCCTGTGTGGTGCATCTGAAGCCCGCTGTCTTAACTTGTTGCTGCAGAAGTCTTTGGCTCATAGTTCTATTGTTCATTGATTATATTCTTTGTGGTTATACTGTGAGGGGGTTTAATTCTCTGATTTGGAGTTTCCATTTCATCGGAAACTCCGACGCTAATCATTTCCGCATTTAAAGGTGTTAATTTTCAGAAACGTCTATTCACCCCCCTCTAGGCGCATCCTCGGTCTTTTCACCTACAAATCTTGACATTTGCATTGTTTTAGTTGCTATATCGTTAATTGGCACTCTTCACATCACTTCACCTTTCCTGACACTCTATAGTAACTGGGCACTTAAGACAATGCAGCCAAACAAGAACTAAAGCGTGTTTGTCTTTAAACTGTTGAAAACAAAAATGTTCCAAGCCACACATTGTTTTTAGTGAAATAAAGGCTGCACATTATTATTCTCTGAAGAGGCGTACGAGCGCCTTTTCCAGTACATGTAGCAGCAAGTAATACTGTATGGGCTTTGTTGTGGTACATCCAAATGACTATAAGCCGTTCATTTAATTTGATCGGATGGTTAGAATCACATATTACTTTCTAGGAGGTAATAGGTGAAATAAGGAAATTTTAGATATAAAGATCATTTTTTAGATCTAATTGATATATACATGATCTATTAGATACCATCAATCTTTTTATTTTTGCAAGTTTAGATATAATATAATTTAATTAACATGCATGTATAGGTGCCCAAATGGTACATAACATGCGTGACATGTGCTCAACTTATATGCACGTATTTTGAAAAATTAATTGACATGTACTATCATGTTAATATGTTTTAGATCGCTAAATTTCAATGCTCAATTGATGTCTTAGCTATTAAAATAATCTTCATGTATGTATAATTTTAACAAAACTAATTAAGTATTATAAAAAAGAATTTGATCACTTTGAAGACAAAAAAAAAATATCAACACACTTTATACATGATGAACCTATACGACACTACAAACATGTTCAATCTCCATAAAAAAAATTACATGCTTAATATACGTAACATAACTATGTGTTTTATTTTAAATATAATTTTATTGGAGCTAGCATAATGTACTCACTTGATTATATGTAATAAGATGTTAACTTGTAAAATATTTTAGATCATTAAAATTTATGGCTCAATAATTATCTCAGACGTAACATATTTTTTTAAGCGGATAAAATGTGTTAGCTATTGTATGTATGTACTTGCTAACTTTTTTTTGGTAATATTGTAACACCCCAGAAGAAACACCACACATTCTTCTGGAGAATTACCACAGACCAACACTAACAAAGAGTACGCGGAAGCAACAATAAATACAATATATAACAATAAGAAATCTTGATTAATCACCAGGCTAACATAATTCATTCCAACCAAACCATGATCCAACATGACAAATATCAGACGACCAACTAGTCCACCATTAACAAAATAATATTATTATAGCACATATCTTCTATGATATATATAACTCATAAGTGATGTGCAAGCATGTTGCTACTCCCATCCTTAAACATGTATCTTCCAAGCTCATTCACCTGAGGGGAAAAATGACGTGTGAGGTTTATGAAAAACCTCAGCAAGCAAAACCGCTTTAACTGAGTTGTTTAAATCACAGTTCAATTAAACATCAAATTTAAATAACATCACAATAGATATACCAATAGCTTCATAGAAATTTAAATATATTAAAAGTGCATATATGAATGATGCAGTGCAATGCAATGCAAATGTGAATGATGCAATGCAAATGCATGACTTCTCTTCTACCCATACATCCCAAGGAGAGGGAGTGAGGGCTGCAACCACATTGCTCATCAACATGCGTTACTGTACCGGTACTTACCGCACTAATTTGGCTACGGTTTCTTCCAAATGCATACCAACGGAAAGAGTGCAAGTGCAAAGGTTGCAATGCAAGAATTTCAAGTACATCATAGTCCAACAATAGAACCACCAGATATAAATTCATATACTTCAAAGTACAATAAATAACTTCAAATTTTAGATTATATTGGTAGCATGAGATACTTATAATTTGGTGGAGGCAATTCAAACAACAAAGCTAAAGCATGTGGACCACAACGCCACGTTTACTTGCCTTCACTGAAGATCAAAAGTGAGAGCTAAGCACGATCCGAAGGTGCACCACCTGATTATAAGCAAATCTCAGTACAACCACCATCATACTAACAAAACAAATCACAAATTGCACACCAAAACGTCCAAAACCCGTCATTCAAGCATCTACCGTATCGCTACAAACTAGGACAGCAACACTGTCCCTTCTCTTTTTCATAGACACTACCCGAAGCATTGAAAAATTCTCAAAATCCACCAGGTGGTAGAAGAATCTATTACCTACAAGTTTGGTATTATACAATTTGGTAAAAGAAGTCCCCAAGATAGCGCAAAAATCCAATTTAGCTAACTAAACTTTTCTGTCAGTCAAAACAGGACAGCAAAATTATTAAATTGATAACTAAAGATTTACCTATCAAAAAATATGATATAAGATAATCTGGAAATCTTATAAAATATACTACAACTCTTATTTAGACCACAAGTTCTAATTCTTCCATTGTAATGGAGAAAAACTGAATAGATCTAAAACTGTCCTGATTCTCGTCACTGAAAAGTAACTCAATGTAAACAACCATATCTCCTAAAATACAGAGGCTATGAGGGTGATATTGGTGCCAAAAGAAATGTATTGAAGTCCTCTAAAACTTTGTCCACAGTGTCAAAATTTATTAAGGCCACTAAGATGTCCGAAAACAGCGATAAACAAATACTGCTCAGTCTGATGGCATTTTCAGAACATGAATGAAAATTAATTTCGAGAATTTCGGGAATTACTCTAACTAAACACCATCTAATCCAATGATTCGATCCATAAAACTTGATCTAAGAAAGTGGATCATAATTTGGCACCTTACCTAGGTCAACCACAGCGAGAGCAACGATAAGATCCCGACGATTCACTCCTTCCTTCCTTTCCTTCTCCACCTCACGGTGATCTATGCCGCTACGGCCGTCTCATCGATCCGATCTATGGCGAACCATGATATGTCCATCAAGAACAGCGAGGGACGAAGAAACAAGGACAAAACAAGAGTAGGGGATGATCACTAACCCAGTCCAAGGAACGGCACTACGAAAGACAATAACGACGAACGGCGTCGGCGGCCTTCTCCCTTCTCTCCCTTCTCCTTCTCCTCTCCCTTCTCCTTTCTCTTTTTTTTCCGTGAAAGAACAGAAGCAGGTGGCGGCTCCTTCTTCAGCCAGATCTGACGCTTGGGGAAATAAGGAAAAGGGCTCTCCACGGCAACGGGGAAAAGACTCGGCCGGGGATAGAAAAAAAACAGGTCACGCCTATTCCACTTGAGTCTCTGGCCACGTTCACGGAAAGGAAAACAAGCCCTGGCTGTTACTGTAGCTATATACTGTAGCTCTATATGTTTTTAATTATTTCTTATATAAATCTAAAGATTAGCATAATTCTTTCATTCTAAGTCCCACCAAAGCAAATAAATAGTCAAACGGAGAGTATTCGATGAGCTCTATGTATTGGCAGTCTCCATTACTCCATTAAATCAAGTGATAAAAATTTAAAATTTTGGTCTCTCTTAAATCCAATCAATCCTCGCTAAATAAATACCACTTGATCTATATAAAAAATTCTAAATCCATCATGTATTCTAGGGTATTACATTCTTCCCCCCTTTTGGGAATTCGTCCACGAATTCATCCAAGCAAAAATTACTAACAAAACGAGAATGGAACCACATGCTTACAAAAAACCACTCACCAGATTCGAGGAGTTCTGGGTACTCCTTCCGCATATGGTCCTCTAACTCCCATGTGGCTTCTCGTTCTGTCTGGTGTGACTATAAGACCTTGACATATTTGATAGTCCGGTTGCGCATCACACGTTCAGAGAACTCTAATATTTGCACCGGACGATACTCAACTGTCAAGTCTTATTCTATGGTCACTGGCTCAGCTTCCATTATCTGCTCTAGGTCTTTCAAATATTTCCTCAGCATAGAGACATGAAACACTGGGTGTACTCCAGCCATAGACTCCGGCAACTGCAACTGATAAGCCAATGCGCCAACACGAGCAATAATCACATATGGTCCAATGTATCTCGGGCTAAGCTTCCCTTTGGTACCAAAACGATGGTGAAACCTTCAGGAACACTTTATCTCCCACTGCAAACTCCAATGCCCTTCGTCTAACATCTGCATAGCTCTTTTGTCGATTCTGAGCAATCAGCAAATTTTGTCGAATATCACGTACTTTATCATGGTTTGTTGTACCCAATCTGGACCAACTAAAAAGCGCTCACCAACCACATCCCAACAAAGTGGAGAGATACACCTACGCCCATACAATGTTTCGTATGGGGCCATCTGAATGCTAGACTGATAATTGTTGTTGTAAGCAAACTCTGCCAACGGCAGGTGATCTTCCCAACTTCCCTTCCATGAAAGTACGCAGGCACGCAACATATCCTCCAAGGTCTGAATAGTACGGCTCGGACCGACCATCCGTCCCGAGGATGGAAAGCGTACTCATATCAAGTTTCGTTCCCATAGCACTCTCGCAAACTTTGCGAGAAATTAGACACGAACTTAGGGTCCCCGATCCGACACAATAGATTTGGGCACGCCGTGCAACCTCACAATCTCCTTAATATACAGTGGAACCAAATCTACAGCTGTATTATTCGTCTTCATTGGAATGAAGTGAGCCACTTTTGTAAGCCTATCGATAATGACCCAAATGGCATCTTTGCCTCTAGGTGAGCGAGGCAATCCAACTACGAAGTCCATTGTAATCTTCTCCCATTTCCACTAAGGGATTTCCAAGGGCTTCAACAACCCAGCTGGCCTCTGATGCTCAGCCTTTACCTTCTGACAAATACCACATGAAGCTACATACTTAGCAATATCAACTTTCATCCTCTTCCACCAAAAACTTTGCTTCAAATCTCGATACATCTTAGTCTCACCTGGATGTACCGTATATAGAGTGCGATGAGCTTCTCTCAAAATATCCATCTTCACCTCAGCTTTCTGTGGCACACATAGACGACCTCTAAAATAAATAGTGCCATCGGCCTCCATACTAAAAGCTCGAGGATTTCCTGCCTCGATGCGCTTGCGAACAACTTGGAGTAAGCGATCTTGTAATTGAGCCACCCTCACCTTCTCCCACAATGATGACTGAATCACTAATTGGGTCTCCTCATGTGCAAAACCTGCATAGCAAAGAGAAATTCCCATTCGATCTAGATCACCAATTAACGCCATGCATGCTTTAGGAACACCTGTCCTACTAAGAGCATATGCAACAACATTTGCCTTTCTAGGATGATACTGAATTATCAAATCATAATCCTTAATCAACTCTAGCCACCTCCTCTGTCTCAAGTTTAGCTCCTTCTGAGTAAATATATACTTGAGACTCTGATGGTCTGTAAAGATATCATAAGACTCACCATAGAGATAATGCCTCTAAATCTTCAATGCAAAAACTATCTTTGCTAACTCCAAATCATGTGTAGGATAATTCACCTCGTGCCTCCTCAATTGTCTAGAAGCATAGCGATCACCCTACCTTCCCCGCATGAGCACACAACCAAGACCAATACGAGACGCATCAGATATATCTTGTAAAAAGGCTTGCCACTCTCGTGCAAGACCAAAATAGGCGCCTTCACCAATTTCTCCTTGAGTTTGAAAGCTTGCCTCACACTCGCCAGTTCAAACAAAAGGAGCACCTTTCATAGTTAACTTTGTCATAGGCTTTGCAATTGAAGAAAAATCCTACACAAATCGACGGTAGTATCCAGCAAGTCCAAGAAAACTACGAACATCTGTGACAGTAGCCGGTCTACGAACATCTGTGACAGTAGCACTCAACCACGGAAGCAACATTCTTGGGATCGATAGTGATTCCATCTTGATTAATAACATGACCTAGAAAAGAAACCTCAGAAAGCCAGAAAGCACACTTCTTCAACTTGGCATAATATTTATACTCCCTTAGCTTATCCAACACTAGACTCAGATGCACCTCGTACTCTTCCTTTGTTTTTGAATAAACCAATATATCATCAATGAATACCACAACAAATACATCCAAGTATGGGTGCAACATCCTATTCATGGCTTCCATGAAAACAGCAGGAGCATTTGTTAGTCCAAAAGACAACTACATACTCAAAATGCCCATACCTTGCTAAAAGCTGTCTTCTCAATATCTTCCTCCTTAATCCTCAACTGGTGATAACCAGATTGCAAATCAATTTTTGAGAAAACCTTAGCACCCTTCAACTGATCAAACAATGCATCAATACGAGGCAATGGAAACTTGTTCTTGATTGTCACCTGATTAAGTCCTCTATAGTCCACACAAAGCCTTTTGGTCCCATCCTTCTTCTCCACAAAAATCATAGGGGCAGCCCAAGGAGAGACACTTGGTCTAATAAAACCCTTCGCTAGAAGATCATCAAGCTGCTTCTTCAGTTCTGCTTGCTCAACTGGTGCCATCCTATATGGAGACTTGAATATGGGTTGAGTTCCAGGAATCAACTTAATCTCAAAAAGAGGCTCCCTTTCAGGAGGCAAACCTGGCAACTCAGTAGGGAAAACATCTGGATACTGAGACACAATAGGAATATTCCCTATGCATAAACTAGAATCCTGAACCTCAGACATAGCCCACAAAATGCCTGACTTCCTTGACCAACGATCAGGAAAAAGACAACAAAGCAATGCAAGGGAAAACTTTAGGGCACTACCCTGAAAAACTACCTCATGCCCTGAAGGTGCTTGTAGAGAGACTGTCTTCCAGAAACAAGAGATAACAGCCTGATATTGAGAAAGCCAGTCCATCCCAAGTACAACATCAAACAAATCCAATGGGATGATCACTAGATTAGCCACAAAATCCTCATCTGCTATGCTAATGTGACAACCAGGATAAATAAGAGTACTAGATAAATGTCCCTTAGCAGAATTGACTGTGATTGCTTGACTAATTTGCTGAACTGAGATACCAGTACGACCCATAAAACCCTCAGAGACAAAAGAAAAGCTAGCTCTAGAATCAAATAGAACATATGCCTCAAAAGAATCAACAGAGATAATACCTGTTACCACATCCCCACGATCACGACCGCTAGCTGAGGGCATAGCATAAGCACCATGAACACCAGTCGTAGTAGAAGGTCCAGAGTAACCAAATGGCACAGTAGTCCACTGTGCTAGAGGAGCAGAAGGTGTAGGAGCTTGAGGAAACCAATATGCACCACTAGGAGTTGGTACAAGTGAATGACTAGCCGAGGGAGTAGACGGGGGAGCTGGTAGAAATTGCTGTGCATGGGGTGCAGGTAGGAACTGCTGCGCTGGTGGAGTAGGAAACTGATGTGCCAGAGAACTATTAGCCATCATGTGAGCAGAACCATGCTGACTAGGTGAAGAAGAAACTTGCTCCCATCTAAGCTTGCTATTGGGATTCTGCCTGCACACTGCCTCCTTGTGGTCCTCCTTACCACACCTAGAGCACCGACCAGTCCAACGGCAATCTAAACACCGATGAGCATCTCCACACCGAAAACACACCAAGCCCAAGCCTGGCTTCACAATAGCTCGGTACCGAACAAAGGTACCACTGGAACCACCTCCTGAACCACGAGACTGAGAAGAGCTACCACCATAAGGCTGATGACGATGGTGTTTGTCCTTTTTCTGAATAGGGCCTGCGGTCCGCCCCCTTCTGATCCTTTTGACCCTGCTGATCCCTACCTCCACCTCTAGATCTAAGCTCTTCGGTAAACTCGTCCTGCACCTTAACAACTGAGCGAAAGTCCACTATAGGAAAAGCACCAAGGACACGCCGAATGGATGCCTTCAAGCCCTGCCTAAAAATCCTTGCCTTCTCATACTCATCATGCGCCACATGAGGAACAAAGCGCACAATCTTGTTGAAAGCAACCTCATATTCTGCCACAGTCCCTTTGCCCTGATGGCACCTCTCAAGCTGTCTTCATCTTGTCCATGAAAGCAACAGGATAAAACCTCCTCTCAAATTGATCAACAAACTCCTGCCAAGTTATAGGACCAGATCTAGCATTGTGAGAGGCTATCACATTCCTCCACCACACCAAAGCCTCACCCTTCAGCAGCTGTCCCACATAGCGGACCCAATCTATAAAAGGAATTTGAAAAGCCTCCAGTTTGTCAACCGCCATAACAAGCCAATCCACAGCCTCAACTGGAGCACCATTACCATCAAAAAGCTCTAGACGCATACCACACCATTGTCTCAACTCCAATGGACGCTGAACATCCCCTCTAGCTTGAGAACCACCACTAGTGGTGTTAGGAGGAGGGTCACCACCACCAGTAGTGTTAGGAGGAGGATCACCACCACCATTCTGAGCCTGACGCAAAGCATTCATCTCTGCTCGCATTGCTTGCATCTCTGCTAGTATTGCTGCCATATCTGGATTAGCCTCGGGAGCGGGCTGCTCCTCGCCACGGCCACCATGGCCACGGCCACCACGACCACGACCACGGACTCGAGCCATCTACAACCCACACAACAAAATTAACACATCAATATAGCAACAAGGCCACAACAAAAACAATACAATTGCAACAATAAAAACCATCCCCATCCTATAAGTGCAAGTGTGTCAAGTTTTAGTGATTCAAACATAAACCTAGAACCTATAACCTAGGCTCTGATTACCAACTGTAACACCCCGGAAGAAACACCACACATTCTTCTAGAGAATTACCACACACCAACACTAACAACAGAGTACGCGGAAGCAACAATAAATACAATATATAACGATAAGAAATCTTGATTAATCACCAGGCTAACATAATTCAATCCAACCAAACCATGATCCAACATGATAAATATCAGACGACCAACTAGTCCACCATTAACAAAATAATATTATTATAGCACATGTCTTCTATGATATATATAACTCATAAGTGATGTGCAAGCATGTTGCTACTCACATCCCCAAGCATGCATCTTCCAAACTCATTCACCGAGGGGAAAAATGACGTGTGAGGTTTATGAAAAACCTCAGCAAGCAAACCACTTTAACTGAGTTATTTAAATCATAGTTCAATTAAACATCAAATTTAAATAACATCATAATAGATATATCAATAGCTTCATAGAAATTTAAATATATTAAAAGTGCATATATGAATGATGCAAAGTGCAATGCAATACAAATGTGAATGATGCAATGCAAATGCATGACTTCTCTTCTACCCATACATCCCAAGGAGAGGGAGTGAGGGCTGCAACCACATTGCTCATCAACGTGCGTTCTTTGTACCGGTACTTACCGCACCAATTTGGCTACTGATTTCTTCTAAATGCATACCAACGAGTAAAGAGTGCAAGTGCAAAGGTTGCATTACAAGAACTTCAAGTACATCATAGTTCAACAATAGAACCACCAGATATAAATTCATATACTTCAAAGTACAATAAATAACTTCAAATTTTAGATTATATTGGTAGCATGAGATACTTATAATTTAGTGGAGGCAATTCAAACAACAAAGCTAAAACATGTGGACCACAACGCCACGTTGCCTTGCCTTCACCGAAGATCAAAAGTGAGAGCTAAGCACGATCCGAAGGTGCACCACTTGATTACAAGCAAATCTCAGTAAAACCGCCATCATACTAACAAAACAAATCACAAATTGCACACCAAAACGTCCAAAACCCGTCATTCAAGCATCTACCGTATCGCTACAAACTATGACAGCAGCACTGTCCCTTCTCTTTTTCATAGACACTACCTAAAGCATTTAAAAATTCTCAAAATCCACCAGGTGGTAGAAAACTCTATTACCTACAAGTTTGGTATTATACAATTTGGCAAAAGAAGTCCCCAAGATAGCGTAAAAATCCAATTTAGCTAACTGAACTTTTCTGTCAATCAAAACAGGACAGCAACATTATTAAATTGATAACTAAAGATTTACCTATCAAAAAACATGATATAAGACAATCTGGAAATCTTATAAAATATACTACAACTCTTATTTAGACCACAAGTTCTAATTCTTCCATTATAATGGAGAAAAACTGAATAGATCTAAAACTGTCCTGATTCTCGTCACTGAAAAACAGCCCAATGTAAACGACCATATCTCCTAAAATACAGAGGCTATGAGGGTGATATTGGTGCCAAAAGAAATGTATTGAAGTCCTCTAAAACTTTGTCCACAGTGTCAAAATTTATTAAGGCCACTAAGATGCCCGAAAACAGCGATAAACAAATACTGCTCAGTCTGATGGCATTTTCAGAACATGGATGAAAATTAATTTCGAGAATTTCGGGAATTACTCCAACTAAACACCATCTAATCCAATGATTCGATCCATAAAACTTGATCTAAGAAAGTGGATCATAATTTGGCATCTTACCTAGATCAACCACAGCGAGCGCAACGATAAGATCCCGACGATTCACTCCTTCCTTCCTTTCCTTCTCCATCTCACGGTGATCTATGCCGCTACGGCCATCTCATCGATCCGATCTATGGCGAACCATGATATGTCCATCAAGAACAGCGAGGGACGAAGAAACAAGGACAAAACAAGAGTAGGGGATGATGACTAACTAAGTCCAAGGAACGGCGCTACGAAAGACGGTGACGACGAACGGCGTCGGCGGCCTTCTCCCTTCTCTCCCTTCTCCTTCTCCTCTCCCTTCTCCTTTCTCTCTTTTTTTTCCGTGAAAGAACAGAAGCAGGTGGCGGCTCCTTCTTCAGCCAGATCTGACGCTTGGGGAAATAAGGAAAAGGGCTCTCCACGGCAACGGGAAAAGACTCGGCCAGGGATAGAAAAAACAGGTCACGCCTATTCCACTTGAGTCTCTGGCCACGTTCACGGAAAGGAAAACAAGCCCTGGCTGTTACTGTAGCTATATACTGTAGCTCTATATGTTTTTAATTATTTCTTATATAAATCTAAAGATTAGCACAACTCTTTCATTCTAAGTCCCATCAAAGCAAATAAATAGTCAAACGGAGAGTATTCGACGAGCTCTACGTATCGGCAGTCTCCATTACTCCATTAAATCAAGTGATAAAAATTCAAAATTTTGGTCTCTCTTAAATCCGATCAATCCTCGCTAAAAAAATACCACTTGATCTATATAAAAAAATTCTAAATCCATCATGTATTCTAGGGTATTACAAATATACACACGCATGAATGGATCCGCCAGGCTGTGCAATGAACAAGGAAAGGGCCGTACAGGCGGCATCGTGTTTATGCTTTTACCGTGCATGCTGGGATTTAAAAATATTGTTTCTTTTTTTCTATGTTAATAATCGATGGCTCAGATTTATTTAAAGTATTACCTCTTAGCAAGTAAAGTATGTACCATAGCATTGTCCATACTGTATAGCTGTCCAAGACTGCTGTATTGACTGACATTGACAAGCCAGTATTTCTTTGAGAAAGTAAATTTTGACCTTAAGGGCACATGCCCCTACACATGGAACCGTTAGATTCTTTATCTCGAGATGTGTGCTGTAAACCTTTTACTCGAATACGAAAGAATATATACATCTTGAAAGTAGAATATACCTGACATATACAGTACCCTCACTTGTCACTTTGCCTTTACACCGTCGTTCGCTCTCTCTCCTCGTCCTTTTCAGTTTTCATCTCTCTTCCTCTTCCTTCGCATGCATCCAGATGTCCGGAACCGCCTCCAGCTCGCCGGAGCTCGCCGGACTCCCCTCCAGCTCACCGGAGACCCCGCATCACCTGCGCGTCGAAGCGAAGCGAGATTTTCCATCTGCGCCCCCACTCTGCTCTATCCTTTCTCGCACATCCTCCATTTTTTTTCGAGATCGTGCGCTGCACGTATTTCATTACGAGAAGTGGGATTTGGATTACAGGGAGCCAGCGGGCAGGGTTAACGAGAAGTACCGCTGCCCACCGGTATCATCGTTGCAAGATTAGAAAATTACATACAGAGCTTGTGCGACATACGAAACTAACACAGGCAATGCTCAAAGCAGCACCAGGAGAGCAGACTGGCGCCTTGTACCCCCGCCGATTCCATTCGTTGGCTTGCGTGCATGATGTCACAGCGCACGCTACGCGGAAGTAAGCTTGTTTGGTTGAAAGTCCGCGCATTGCGTTCTTTCCACGAGGGACCATCCGATGAGCATGAAAAGAGTGTCAAACCCGGCCGCGCCTGCTTGGGCACCCGTTTCCGCACCCTCAGCCACCAGTCGAAGACCAGGTCACCAGGTTGGGGCAACAAGTGGCTCAGGTTAAGCTTACCTAGGAACAAAGCCCACAGCTCCCTGGAGAAGATGCACCCAAGAATGATATGATCAATGGACTCCGAGGACCGATCGCAGAGAACACAAACGTCGGAGCTTTTTACAGCCCCATGTCTCGAAGCGCCGTTGCGCCGTCCAGCAGCCGGCCATGGAGTGTGATCCGTAAGAAATGCTTTTACTTTTGGCGGCGCCTTGACCTTCTAGGGAGCTCCTTGGCCCCCAAGCCGGCCTAGTTGAGCCTAGGAACATGAAGTCATAAGCCGATGCCGCAGAGTAGCCGCCATCCATAGTCCGGTTCCACCCGATGGAGTCCGACCGTCGGCGTCACTGGACGCCCTCCGTCGCCTCCCTGACCCGAAGGTAATCCAGAGCACGGGCACGCCAAAAGGTCCAACAATGTCCCGAACCCAAAGAACGGAGATGCAGGGCCGCGGCAACCGATTTGTGTCGCGCCCCGCCGACGTATGGCGGCCGAACAAGATAGGGCGCGACATCCTTAAGGGGGCAACCTAGTGTAGCCATGGGTCTAGCTGTAACAAGGCTTACGCCGGGTCACCAAGAAGCCGTGACGTGCCGGCCTTGAAGATTGCACATACCGTAGGTTCATGAGCTGCGGGGATCAGATCGTCAACCGGCCCAGCAGATCGCTGCTTCCATAGCCAGCGGACGCGAAAGGCAACACCCATAAGGCGAAGATCCGCCGGACCCAACCCGCCGAGTTCCTTGGGGCGGCAGGCCACGGTCCATGCAACCCTGTTAGCCGCCTCTACAACTTGATCCGACCCCGCCCACAGGAATGCTCGGCGCCGACGGTCGATCTGCTGAATCGCCCAAGAGGACAGGCAAAGGACGATCGAAACATGCACTGGTATTGCCGACAGAGTTGAGCGCACTGCAGTCGCTCGGCGGCCTCATTGAGGAGGTCACCCCTTCCAACCCCGAATTTTAGCCGCGACCTTGTCCACAAGGAATTGCTCGTCACACTTCCGCCGCCGGACTCGAAAGGGGCGCCGCCGAGGTAAACACAAGGGAATTCCCGGACCGCATTGGGAAGAGCGCGGCTAGCGCCAGGAAGGTGTTCAGCAAAATGGATAGGCGTGGCGACACATTTGTTAAGGTTAGTGAAGAGCCCAGAGGCGTTTCCAAAGCGCAGAAGACATTCTTTGAGGGCAGTGATATCCTCAACCGGGTTCAGAAACAGCACGACGTCGTCGGCGTAAAGGAAGACCCCTGGTGGGCTCGGGCGACGGTGTCGGCTTGGGGCGGCGACAAAGAAAGCATTGCTATCCAGCCACACAAACAGCCTGTTGAGAACGTCTATGGCGATGAGGAACAGCATGGAGGAGAGGGGATCCCCTTGCCGTAGCCCCCTCGCATGACATATGCGCCTACCCGGCCTCCCGTTTAGAAGAATCCTCGTGCTGGCGGTCGACAACAAGATGGACATCCATTCGCGCCACCGCGGCCCAAAGCCCAAGTGCTGTAGAACTTCTAGCAAGAACGACCAGGCAACAGAATCGAAAGCGCGCGCGATGTCAATTTTGAGCAATAGGGTTGGCACTCTCCGAGCATGGAAGCACTTGGCCCAAAGTTGCACCAAGTGAAAGTTGTCGTGGATGCATCTACCCTTGACAAACGCGCTCTGGTTTGGGAGAATGAGCTCGTCCAAGTGTCGGGCCAGCCTGGAGGCAAGGCACTTGGCCACAAGCTTGCCGAAACTGTGCATTAAGCTGATGGGGCGGTAGTCTTTGATTTCCGACGGTGACTCCTTTTGCAGCAACACCATGAATGCATCATTAAGCAGATGGAAACTACGGGAGTCCAAAGACCAGAGGGCGTTCATGGCCGCCAAGACATCCCCCTTGATGATGTGCCACACGGTTTTGTAGAACAGGCCAGTCAGTCCATCTGGACCCGGAGCCCGCTCGTTCGGCAATTCACGAACGATCGACCAGACCTCGTCCTCAGAGAAGGGGGCCTCAAGCTCAGCGAGGTCGAAGGACGGGACTCCGAGGGCGTGGAGGTTAAGCCGGTGCGGCCTTGCGCGGTCGGCCCCCCAAAGACCGAAGTTGTAGAAGCGCCACAGGCGCCCGCCATTTGAGAATTGGACACGATGTGGCTACCATGAACATTGAGGGAATGAATTGTGTTCTTCCGCCCACGATGACAGGCTGCGGGTGAAAAGAACCCGGTGTTTCCGTCACCCTCTCGCGTAAAAACGCAACCGTCTTTGCCGGGCCGGCAATGGTACGTGAGAAAGAGGCGAGCCCCGTGCATCTCATCTTCATCTCATCTTCGATCAACTTATACGGAGACTCGCTCACCGGGCGTCGGCGTTCTAACTTCCATGGCGGTGTCAACTGTAACCACCGACGACTGAAGAAAGCCCGCCAGCCTTAACCCGTAATGACTCAAACCGAAAGCGACGACGAGGCCGGTAGAGGCGGTGACTAGGAGAAGCGGCGGGCGGTGGTCGAAGCTTGACGAGAGAGCCTTCAAAGTGGGGTGGCAAAGCTCGAGCCAAGCAGCCTTCCGCGAAGAACCTATCCGGGCGTTTCCAAATCGGACTATCCGGGCCATTGGACCAAGTGTACAAGCGACCCACCAATTGCAGCTCCTCAACAAGCAACCGATCAAGGAACGCCGAAAGCGACGCATATTCCGTCGATTCAGCCCGGCCATTGTTTTTGTCGGCGGCTCGATAGATCATGTTCCGGTCTCCACAGAGCAGCCACGGACCCGCGAACAATGAGCGCGGCCGACAATTTCCGCCCGGGAAGAGCACCTTGTCATCATCACTGCGGACCATACACCGTGGTGATGGACCGAGATGTGCCATCCACAACAGCAATCGAGAGCGACCGAAACGGAATAGGAGGCGGCGTGGGAATGAGTTGCGCTGCATGCATTGGCGCCATGCTAACAGGATTCCGCCCGCGGCCCCCACGTAAGGCGGTACACATAATCAAACCCACTCCACAGCATTTCCATTACTAGGCGATTACAGATCATGGTTAGTTTGGTTTCTTGTAGACAAACGACGGTCGTGGAGTGTAGCTCAACGAAGGAGCGCACAACATCACGACGGGCACGGGCATTAAGTCCCTGCACGTTCCAACAGAAAACAGAAATATTCATGAAGGAAAGAGTTGCAACCAGCACATAGTGCACCCTACGGTGACGGCAACACCCCATCAACCGCCGATGCCAGATTGAGCAGCACCGAATCATCATTGAACAGCACCCGGAAGGCCTCATGCTTGGACTGGGACAGCGGCGTGTTGAAAGTGTCCTCATAACGCTTTTAGCCGCCTCGCAATCAACACCTTTTGCCGTTCTCGGCAAATCCAAGCTTGAGCATGAGAATGCTCGAGCCCGGGCGGTAGAATTACCAGCCGGGGCTTGCAGGCCAGCCGAGACTGGGAGCCTTGGCGTAGCGACCGGGGGGGGGGCGGGCCAAGGCAGGAAGGGCGCCTAGGAATCGAGGCGTGACAATCGGGAGTACCAAATTGCTCCCCGGATATCGTTACGGACGGTGGTCGATTGTCCCCGGCACCACCGGCCGAGCCGGGGGGGCTCACCGGAAGCAACGACGTCCCGGGAACGGGCTGGAGTTGTAATGACATCAGGGCTCGCGGGATCCACAGCGGCCCAAGGCTGCGAATCAGACTCGGACAGGCTGGAGTTGCACCTGGAAGGGAAGAAGTCCGGCCCAATAGCCCAGTCGTGGCCAATCCGAGCCCAACCAACGGTGGCCACCTCCTCAACACGCATGGGGTCCAGCGATCTGGGACAAATTGTGTCAAGACACCGTGAGCGGGCGACCGAGAACATATCGACCTCCCGAATGGGCGAAGCCGTCCGCAAAGACACGTTGGGAGGACAAGCCTGCCGCATTGGGTCGAGGCGTGGTCACGCCAAGACAGAGTTGCACGCCCCCAAGGCGCCAGCTGGTAAGTCGGGCCGAAAAAGTTCTTACAGCCACTGGCACCACAAAGGTCACCCATGATCAGACGGGCCACCCGTTACCCGAGGCGAAACCGGGTCGAGGGTAAGCGGGAGCGGGCGCACAGTAAGCGGGCATGCGACTGAGCCCACCCGAACCGAAGCAGCCTCGCCGGAAGCAGCCTCGACGGCAGGAACGCCGGAGATGCTGGAGGCGGAGCCCATGTAGCCGCTGGAAGACGACGGGGCCGAAGGCCGCACCGGCACCACGACCGAGGGCGGGGCGCCGCCGGAGTTGCGCTGCTCGAACGTAGGCGGGCGGCTGGAGGGAACCCGGTAGAAGCCTAGCCATGAGTCGTTGCTAGAACCGCCATCATCGAACTCGCCGTCGTCGGAGGAGCTTGAAGGCTCAGCGTCCCAGTCCTGGAACTCCACCACCCTGAGCCGCACCAGGTACCGCAGGGTGGGCAGCGACGGGTGGATGACCTCGTGTTCCCGCAGCGCGGGGGTGCCACACGGGTCATGCGGCGGCGTAGGCTCGGGGATGACGATTATTTTCTGCTCCGGCACCAGGAGAGGATGGACACACCAAGCAGCGACGAACGTCTCACGCCCCTCGTCCGGATCCACTCGGTCGTCCGCCGCAGTGGCGATAACGATCTTAGCGCAAGACGAACCAAGGAGTTCCTGGAGAATCTCGGCCGAGAGCGCATGTGCGGGGACGTTCCGGATGCCGACGAGGACACGGAAGGTGAATGCACCCGGGGAGGCATCGACGAGTTTGCTCCATCGCTTCCAAGAAAGAATGAATGGCGAGCCCGGCGGCGCCCGAGGCGCGCCAATGACCCGCTCGAGATCTTCGCGACGACCGAAACGTACAATGAAGTCATCGGGAAAGTGCCGGAGTACGGAGACAGCGTCGTTAGCAATGCCAAACTCATCACGAAGATGCTGTCGCACCATGGCGAGCGTCACCGGCGGCCGCGTGCCCACCACCATAGCCACCAGAGCCAGCGAAAGGGCATCCTCCGCAGCTTGCACCATCCGCCGCGGGACAACCACCAACTCGACGTAGGGCTGATCCTCGGGAGGCGGGGCGACGGCGTCGGTCACGACGAAGAACAAGGTCCTCAGCCGCGCCGGGAGAGCCCGGGATGGTGGCGGAAGTGGGTTGTGCCGTGGCGTGCCTCGTCCCCGCCGACGGAGGCACGAGGGACCCAGAGCCGAGGTAAAGCACGGTGCCGCCGGCTGCTGTATTAACGGCGCCGAAACGCCGGACCGGGAGGCCGGCAAAGACGGGGACCGAGGGCGACCGCGACCGTGGAGGCGTACTGCCGAAGCGGTGTCGCCAAGCATCGGGCGGGCAAGACCGGGAGCGTCGGCCAGGGCGGGGCGACGGACTCCGCGACCCACCGGCGAAGCGACTCTCGCTTCCGTCCAAATGATCGGATGGTTCTCATGGACAGTTCCACGCCCGGTGGCTCACGCACCGGCGAGGGGCACTGACGGAAAGTCTGACAGTAATTGAAGCATTTCCCAACAAGGTCGGGCTGGGACCGGTTTTGGGAGGTGTGGCGAACTCCGGCGGCGCCAGCGATGACGGCTGTGAACGGGGTGGAAGCCATCCCCGCCGGCTCGGCCGAGAGGCGAGGGGGTGGAAGGCGAACGAGGCAACCTTGCCGCACCGCGCACCTCCACAGTGTAGCGCCCACGAAGTTCGGGCGGGCAAAAGCGGGCGCACGGGAGCCGGGGTAGGGGCTCAACGGAGAAATCCGAGCCCGGAGAAGCCTCCCGGTCGGAGAAGAGCAGCCCGGCCACCGAGCGAGGAGTGGCGGATCGAGAAAATTGCTATTATAGGACTCCAAACATATGGTTTCGCTATTATAGGATTTCTAACATTGATTTCGCTAAAATGACATCCGAAACATTGCGCTCTTGTTTCTCATGACATTTTGATACTTTTAATAATAATTGTCATCTTAAATACATGTATATTCCTGTATTGACCATGTTGCCCTCTCCGCTAATCTCTTCTATCAATCGTTTCATCCACCAGCGTGACCTTTCCTTCTTCACGTCCGACGCGACGCCCGCGCCTTAGACTCCGGCCGCCTCCTTCCCTCCCCTATTTGCTTTCTCTTCTCCATGGATGAACAGCTAGCCTCCTTCCGAAGGTGTCCACGATGGAGGGCCTTGTTGGGACATGGACGACGCCGAGCCCGGCACCTTTGCCGCCCTAGGCGCGGCGGCGCCTATATGGCCCCGACTGCAAGGCGCCCCGTGGCCTCGACCGCGGCGCCCTGTATTTTTTGTGATTTTTTTTCGTAAATTCATGTGCACTTAAATTGCTCGGGCGGCGGCAAGCTAGCCAAGCCAAGCATTCCGTGGCACGCCGTCAGATATGTGCGGCGGCGGGCGGCAAGCCAGCCCGGCCGCCCAGCGTGTATGTGCAGCGGCGGCGGCGGTGGCAAGCGCCGGCTTCGGCCGGCCGGTGCGGGGCACTTGCTGTGACGTGCCAGCGGTAGCGGGCGGTGGCAAGCCGGCCGGCCAACCACGCGGCAACTCCTCAGTCCAAATACATGCACGATCGTAATAAGGGCAAAAGGGTCTCCTCAGGTCCAAATACATGTATTTGTTCACTAAATAAATTAACAAATATACTAAATGTCATGAGAACAAGAGCGCAACGTTTCGGATGTTATTTTAGCGAAGACAACGTTAGGAATCCTATAATAGCGAAGCCCGTTGTATGGACTCCTATAATAGCAATTATCTCGGCCAGATCTGGACGACGGCGAGCCACCGAAGAACGGGGTCGCGTTGGGGTTGAGACCCCGGGCAGAGGCGTCGCGAGCAAGGGCGTCTGCAGCATCGACCTCGTCCGCCCAGGATCGACGGGCAGAAGAGCCTGGATCCATGGCACGGACAGCAAGGCCGACGGCGAGGCGGTGGGCGCCGGGGCCGGGGCGGCCGACCGGCGAGGGGCAGAGGACGCCGGGCCGGGGTGGCCGACGGCGGTGGGCGGTGGACGCCGGGGCCGGGGTGGCCACCGGCGGGGAGAGCGAGCCTACGCACATCCTCCGTGTCCGACTCCGCCGCTCGTAGACCGTCTGCCGCCGCCGGATCCGCATCCCGTCCAACCTCCGTCCCTGCCTTGCCAGGCCGTCCGACGCCGCCGTAGGGATGCCCGCGCCATGGAGCAACGCCGCTACACCTAGGGCTGCGCGCGCCCAGGGGCAGCGCCGCGCGCAAGGGGCCAGGCCGCCAGGAGCCAGCACGCAGCACTGCTTCGCCCATGGGTCCGGCGCCGTCGTCGTTCCACTCGCTCTGAACAGGCTGCCTCTCCTTTCACGCAGGTGAGATGCACTTGTCCATCTTCTCTTACCTCAGTTGCATGGCTTCTCCCCTCCCCTGTCGTTGTGAATGTAAGCATGTTGATAGTTTTCTTCGATCTGTGCAGATCTGAAGCAAAATTAATCAACCAGCTGAAGATCCCTCCATCTCATGGTGTTTGGTCATGCCTAACAATCAGTCCTTGCAGCTAAAGACGGTTCAAGCATGACAATCCCCAGCCTGTGAAGGTAATTCCATTTCCCTCTTTAATAAAATAAAAAGTCTTTATTAGTATAGGGGAGAGATCATGATTTATTTATTTTAACAACCCTAATATATACCCTCTTTAAAATGATTAAGTTACGGTGGTCTAAATGCAGTGGTTGTTAGTTCTAGGCTGTCTTAGTTAAGCCAAAATGAATTGCTCTCTCGAATTTGGTTGACCTATCAGACAAACAGTTTCCTGCTGCAATAGTTGAAGCTTTTTAAACTCTTGTTATTCCTCAAAATGTCCTGAAACACGTGTATGTTTGCTTTCCCTTTACTACCTTGAATTTTGTTCAACCAAATATACTATCAAATGAGAGATTCAGATTCCTGTTCTCAAGTTTGTCAAAAAAAAAAAAATTCTCTTCTTTTTTAAGAGTGCTAGAAGCTTTTGCTCAGTGTTTTTATTTTTAGTCTTGTGGAATATTGGCTGTTACTGTCAATTGGTGGATAAATAATATTTCTTCTATTAACTCCCTGCTTTTGTATAGAATGCAAATGTAAACTATATAGCCATTGTATACCTGCTGCCAAAATAATAGTTCCAGTTTTTATCTTTATTCCACAGATCACGTAGCTGGTATTTCAGTAACAAAGAAAAGAAATGTCATGTTTAGCTCTGATAATTCCATTGCAGCCAACATTTATATTCATGATACTAGCTTCCTGGAATGCTCTGTAAAGTTGATGTTTTTGGGATCAATATGTAAAGTAAGCACCAGCCTTCTATTCTAAGCTGACTTTTGCATGCATCATCTTATATGCTGTTGCAATACCCTGTTCTCATAGTATCGAGTAAATAAAACCAAGCCACTGCTAAATATTTGCAACTTTATCTGTTCTCTAATAATATATAATCTTCACAGACCACCACTGAATTTCAGTGCCTTAGCAAGTGTGTAGCTATCTAGCTCTTCTCCTGTTAATCATGAATTGCCCTGAAGGTAAGTAGCATAAAACTTTATTCTGTAAGTCCATAGGCTTAGTTTCCGGTACATGTCCTCATTCACCTATAATGTATATGACTTACAGCATCCTCAACTAACATGTGATAAGTGAATCACAACCTAGTAATGACAACATATGCAGTCATCACTCTCAACAAAAGGTATGGATAGTTCCTAGTAATAATATTTTTTATCCTGTCTGTTTCTCTTCACTACCAGTCCTGGGGCTACTACGCAAAAACATATTAGTACTAGCAGATGCCCCGTGCTTCGCACGACGGCCACCAAAGTGAAAGTAGAATAGATTCTATGATATGATAATACATGAAACCAAAAAGATTTGTAAAATTGTTTACAAATAGGTCCTTATTCAATCTATGTCCAGAAGGGAACATAAGTTTAACATAGTAAGGAATGTTCAAGCTGGATATGGAGACACATTTCGCTGTCGCCTATCCTGAAGGATGATTGGTAAACATCCCGCACCTGGAACTGCACGAACAGACTAAAAAACATCTTAGGTGAATCACAATTCAGATATATGGATGGATCTAAAAAAATCTTGATATGAGTATCCCTGAGATCTCCAGACATAGTGGTAATTGTGGAAATCATGCAAAAGCAAATGGGGAAGATCATCCATCCATATTGTGATTCAAACATGATATCTTGTTCTTCTACAGGTGGAACTGCTGCATGTTGCATAGGTCACAAAACTACACATAAGCTTGCTAATAGTAACAGGTAGAACACATTTAAAATAACTGTGTTAAAAAAAAATCATTGCGTTTTTTTTGTGAGTAGGTTTATGTTATTTCATTTTATTGTACAATGTTTAATCATAGATAAAGTATTGTTGTCGTAAATGGGAATAAATGATCATATCATAAAAAGGAAAACTAAGGGCTGTGTATCAAGGCAATGAAAGTCTGTGAACAAAAAGCATGAAAAGACTATAGGCATGCATGTCACACATAGTGAAGCGAGTGTAGGCATGACCAATAAACAAAAATATATATACATTAAAATATCGACCTGGATAAAAACAGAGACCATAGGAATTTATTGCTTCTTGAAACGTGCTTTTGTGACAGTCTCACTAATCAATTTCCCCAATATCCATGTGTGATCATGACAAAAGGCAGCTGATAATCAATCTGTGTCAGAAAATAAAAGATAAATAAACTAAATTAGCAAACATGGCCCGCTGCTTACTGGCAGGCATTTCAATCTCCTCAGTATGAGGAAAATGTAAGTCTGTGTTTTTCATAATAATCAGGGTAAACATGGCATGTGTAGTGTAGCAAACTGAGTCACAAGTTTTTGTTGTGTAATTCCAGTTTATATTTTCAATCTTTCAGTGAAGGAATAATAATGCAAAATATTGTGTAGCATAACTGTAGTAATAACGAAATCAACTTGACAGAACAACACAATTTTAGGATGTTGACACTATGTGTTGTATGATTCGACACCAACAATACCTTGGCTCTTTGGAGATGAAGTTAACTCCGTGTGCAATCTCTGCATACTATGACCATGGAGCAGGTCTGCTGATCACAGAATCCAAAGAGCAGGTAGATAGTTAACCCCTGGTGTGATCTCTGCACGCTATGAGCATGGAGCAGCTCTCGCATGGCATTTTTTTCAACTAAGCAATCAAATTCAATAGGTAGGGCTGATTGTAGGATACTACATAATTCAGAATATTCCTGATAACTCATTGTAAATTTATGGCCTGTAGGATTATGCACTGTCCAAAATGGTAAAGAAGTAACAGAGCATGTAAGATGCTATAAGAAATATGGAATTATCAAGTAGGGATAGTGTGAATATGATAGGAGTGTATGTTTCGATGCAGTCACATAAAAGCATAAAAGCCTGGTATATGAGCATTCAGTAATGGTTGTGGCTGTACATATTGCAGTGAGGTATATTTTCTACACATTGGGGCAGTAATGTAGTGGTAGGAACTGTTGGTTGTGTCAAGGGCAAATGCAGATGCTAGGGAAAATATTAATGGTACATGTTATTAGTTGATCAAAAGTCTGGTAGGTTGAATATTGAAAATTTGCTGCAAGTAAATAAACATGGAGGATTTGGTGGCAGGTTGATTTAGGAATTGCCAACCTTGGAAATCTAAAGAACTAATGCTACTGGGAGGAAAATTTGGCGTTGGGCTCACTGTTGTCTGTCCGAAGGAGCATCTGGGAAATCTAAAAAAAATGCACTGAGATGGTGCCAACGTGGAAATCCAAACTTCGTGAAGAAAATGCACCATGAATCAGGTTTTGAGATGCTCACCTCCGTTGAGGTACGGCCGTGGTCGGGAGCAGTGGCAGCCCACGGCTGCGAGGAAAGGCCGAGATCGGAGCTAGGGCGGCGGCAGCTGCCGCCGCTGGGGGCATAGGCGAAGCTTGCTGCCGAAGGCCGCGGGTCGGGAGCAGGGGCGGCTCACGGCCGCGCTGCGAGGAAAGGCCGAGGTCAGAGCTGGGGCGGCGGCAGCGGCAGCTGCGGCTTGTGGGCACGGGCCAGAGCTTGCGGGCGTGCGGGGGATTGGGGCCTGAGGGGCGGAGGAAGGGGATGGAGCAGAGGCGGAGGTTGGGGATATGGCGGCGATGGAGGCCGTGGGGATGGGGACGCGGAGGCGACGGCGTCGGCGGTGTCGAGGAGGGCGGCGCGGAGGCGGACGGTTTGGTGGGTGGGTGGCAGGGTGCGTGCGTTTTCTTTCTCTTTTCTTTTTTCTTTCATGTTTCCTTTTTTTTTTTTGGAGATCTTTCTGGAATAGGTTGAGGTGGCTGGCTGGATGTGGCGGGCTGTGTGGCGGAGGCCTGCCATGTCCCGTGTACTGTGCCCGGAACAGGGAAATGAGAGAGGGTGTCCCGTTTACTGTGCCCAGAACAGGAAAATGAGAGACGCCGTGTTCGGCTGGAGAATAGTTGGCTGCTGCCAGCTGTTTATACAGTGCCGGGCTGGTTGCTGCACAGTGCCAGGCAGACAGTGAGAAGCAGCCGGCACCAGCTAGAAGCAGCCAGACCAGAGCAGCCGAACACGGCGAGAGGGGTCGGAAGTCTGGACTTGCTCGAGAGAGGGTGTCCCGTTTACTGTGCCCAGAACAGGAAAATGAGAGAGGGGTCGGAAGTCTGGACTTGCTCGACTTTAGTAGTATGTATAGATTTAGTACTAAATAATTTTTCCTGGTTTTAATCTATATGCTTTCATCATAATTTATTGTTACACAAGCTCATATGATCATAATCTTTACTAGAGAAGATTTCAGCTTTTTAAAGAGTACTTCTCCTTGCATTTTTGTCTTTCAGCTGCAGTATCATTTTCCACTTCATGATGTGAACTTTTTATATTGACTCTTGCTTTGCTACAACAATTTTCTGATTCACATCAACATTGTGGTCAAATTTTCAAGTATTGGTCCACAATTTGTGACAAGATTTTGGTTTAAGCATATATTGTATATAGGGTTATTAGTGATTACTGGGAACTACTACCCTCTGTTCTAAATTGTAATTCACTTTGACTAAGACTTCTTAGAGTCAAAATTAAGGCTTTTTATTTGAAGAACCTGTAGTAGTTCCTGACATACTTTCTTTCACATTTTTTATTTTCTATTTACAGAATAGCCTTGACTATGGATTGACTTAACTTTTAAATTATTAACTATTTTAGAGTGGTACTTACACTCTTGCGTAGCTTCTTAATAAGTCTCTTTTGGTTTGGTGAATTTATCAAACTCTTTGCTGACAAATTTATTTATTTTAGCAACTATAATGTACCACCATTAAAATCAATTTATTAAGTAATTGGAAGGGTTTAGGATTTAGAAACAGTATTACACTTTCAATATAGCCATACATCAGTTCCAATGTGGAGACAACTGGTCAGGCAAGCTAATAGGCACATGCTCCTTGTGAATTTGAATTGAACTAGATTATAACAGACAGGCATAGAGCTGCCAGCCATGCATTTTAAAAAAAAAATGATTGCATTTTGAGATGTTTCATTGAAATGGGATAGTAAAACCTATCCAACCAATGATTTACCAACACGCAAATTATGCAATGTGTTAATAATGTATATTCAGCAGTGAATTTATGAGCAGTATATATGTATGTTCACCAGTTTTGACTATGTATGTTCACCAGTTTTGGCGAGGACTACTACGATGAATCTGATGTTCCTCAGAACCGGTCATTTGAGCAATACCAGGTGAATACTCTTATTGGGAAGATGATACGTGTCTAAGGTCAGTGTTTTTAGAATATTCCATGGAATACTTGGCCATGCATCTTTGATTTTGCCATTGATTAGTTTACTTTATTGCACAATATCATGTGAAAACATTCTAGATTTATTATTCTCGAGGCTTAGAGTTTTCCACTTTTAGTTCTTTGGATTAAATTGTTGAGAAATGAGGTGCAAACAATGTGTTATCTCACTGTCAGTGCCTCAGTGGCATTGTCTTCCATATCTCAAATAATAATATTTAAAAAGTGTTTATATCTTGATGGAGGCTATGAAGATCCTCTCTGTTTACGCTGATGAGAAGGAGAACTGTTCATACTGGAATATGTAAAGTTAAGTTCAATAGTACTATTTTGTTGACTCCTTTTAGAACTCGTTAATGTGTCCTTGAATAAAACTGTTGGATAGAAAGTTCTGATTTTTCTGTTAAAATACCATTTCACTTCCCTTTGTCTTTTTATCGTACTGTGCAATCAATAAATACTATTGTACTCCCCCAACTTTATAGATTATTACCCTTGCTAAGAGCATAAGACAATTATATGTTGCCAGTGCAGGGTGAGCAATGTTTGCTTTCAATGACAACCAAGGAAAGATCAATTTGTGCATCTAACGGACTTCCTGTTAATGTTCAGTTGTTTAGGCTTTAGGACACCAAACTGCATAAATCCCTCGGGGACTTATGGTGCTAAAATGAATTCATGTCACTCCTATTAGCTATATGGTACAAAAAATAGTTTTTTACTTCAGATTTTTTTCATGTATCTTTGCATCTCATTCACATAAACAGGATTTGCCATGTACATAAGTTAGAGTATGTCGATTTTTATGAAATGATTTAGGCTCATGAGATTATTTCTGTTATCTTATTCTCGGAGAAAGCTTCAGTGAATGCCCAGGAAAGCTAGCTTATGTAATGAGATACATTTTCGTGAAGGTTTGATTAGGTTGGCATGACAATGGTACCTATGACAAGAACATTACTCAGTGGACCAAGTGCTGTGGAGCTAATGGTAGTTTGAGATTCGAAGTGAGTTAAAACATGGAGCGTATTGTTATTGTTAAGTTATATCATTAAAATCGCGCTATCTTACTTATTTGAGTCATTAATAAAATGCTTGACTGGTTGTTCTGGTTTCTTCCATTTCAGGAAGCAGGTGGCTCCAAAATTTTCCCATGATCTATGCAAGGGTTCCAATGGATGTAAATGCTATTGGATTTGAGAATTTTGTTGCTAGGAGATAGATAGGATATTTTAGTGTATTGTTCATGATGTTTTTGTGAAATAGACAAAAATTATATATATATATATATATATATATATATATATATATATGTGTGTGTGTGTGTGTGTGTGTGTGTGTAATTTTGTTTTTAGCGACAAAAATGAGGCATTTTTAAGAAAAAGAAGAGGTGCAAGTCCTATTTATCTGATTTAAAAACTGTATGGTATTTAAGATGTTCTGTAGCATGGGGCTCTTGTGGATTGTATTTCCTCAATTTTTTGAGCGAACTTATGGGCTTTTAATTTAAGAAATTAATTTGATAACAAGGAAAAACAATGCGGTAAGGGCAATAAGGTAAACATAATTATAATTGATAACAATGTAGATTAATAAAATTATCCAAGAGTTAACTACTTAATTGATAATTACAATTTACAAATGAATTGTGATAAAAGTTTTATAGAAATATTGGCAGTTGGCATGAGTGATAGCAAAGATGGTATGAATTACACAATAGTGAACTAATAGAAGTGGTGAATTAATAAAGTTAATATGAATATCATGGGTAGATGTCTAATATCAAATTGTTGACGAAATGAATACGATAGGTCAGCTATAAAAGTACTCCCTCCATTCTAAATTATAAGTTGTTTTTAACTTTTTTTAGTACATTCATTTTGCTATGTATCTAGATATAATAATGTGTCTAGAAATATAGCAAAATAGATGAACTAAAAAAAAAAGTCAAAACGACTTATAATTTGGAAACGAAGAGAGTAGGAAGCAACAATGTCCTAGCATATCTTTAGAAAACTAGGGTCGACAATAGGCATTTATTAAAAATGGCAACAATTAATTTAATAGTCCTGTTCTAAATTATAAGTTGTTTTGATTTTTTGTTCATCCATATTGCTATGTATCTAGAGAAAATATGGGCCTGTTTGGTTGGGTGCCCAACTCCTATCCAGGCTCCAGTAAGCCAGCTTCGGTCTGTTTAGTTACCTGACTGGGCTTGTTAGCCAGGCCTACTAGAGCCACCGACCACCCTATATGTCTAGATGCATAGCAAAATGGATGTACCAAAAAAATTAAAGCGACTTATAATTTGAAACGGAGAAAGTAAACATTTATGATACTTTTTCTAACAGAATACATGACCGGCGTAACCTGCCCGCTTTTAGGAAGATGGGGTTCAATAAACATGGGAAATTAATTTATTGCAATTAGGTAGCTTTTGGGAAGAGGGGGCTCAATAAACGTGGGGAATTAAATTATTACAACTATGTAGGAGGAGGGACATGCAATGCCATAACTATAAATAATTTATCCATCAACTTAGGCAACACGATTTTAATTAGCCACGTGATACCTTTTTTACTAAGGCCAATCTTAATCGTAGTTTATGATAGTTTCATGAGTATTAAATATGTTGACATATCACTGTATTAATGATGAAAGAAATGATTATAATTTTATGAGAGTAGAAAGAGTTTTCACTACTGTTTCTAAAATATGATTATGTCGAAAAACTAGGACATGAAATCCCTATTGATCTTGGTCTAAGACCGACTCCAACAAGGAGGAGGCAAACCGGCGACGCATTCGGCGTTTTGGGTCGCGCCCAAAGGAATGGGTCGCGCCCCCAGAGCGAGGCTTCCAACGGGGCGGATGCAAACGCTCGCCCGTCGCCTCGCCGCCCGGCTCCTCGCCGCATGGCCGCTCTTCGTCGCGCGGCGAGCTCCCGCCGCGGTCCCGCGCCCCCTCCCCGGTGCTCACCTGGCCGTGCCCCCCCCCTCCCCGGTGCCGACGAGGCGGCGACCTCCTCCCCATCGAGCTCCCCTCTCTCCTTCCTTCCGGGGCGGGGCGCTGGAAGGGGCGGCGGATCGGCGGTGGTGCGGTGCGGGTGGCCGGATCTGCCTCGCCGTCGTCGTCGGCGTCCGCTGGCCGACCACGCCGGCGTCACGGGCCCGCCTCGCCGTCATCGTCCACGGGCCGCCCCACGCCGACGCCTCCTACGGGTCCCACCACTACGGCGCCCGGAGGTTTTGCGTCGTCCGCTTTCAACCACGCATATTTGCCTTCCCTCTCACCTCCGATGCAAAATGGGTTCTTGCTTTGCGTCGTCCGTTGGAGGCTTGTTTTTCACCGTGCCGAACCCATTTTGCGAATGCGTCTCCTTTTGCGTCCGTTGTTGGAGTCGGTCTAAGTGAATCCCATGCCTCATGCAGTGTCCTGCACACAAAATGCATCTAATCTTTTAACCAAACATCTCGTCCCAAAATAAGTACACCCATAGCAATCTAAATTTTTTATATAATATGCAAATTTCCACGCCATGGGCCAACACTAGTACTTTATCCTACTTTATCTATTTCCAAGGTGTAGCTATTAGTGGAGCTATAATTTTTTATAAGCATATATATAATTTTAGATTAGCACTAGTTTCTCAACTCTATCCTAGAACTACACTTATTTTGGATCACAGACAGTAATGCTTTACAATAATCTACACCCTTCGCCCCTAATCTTTGATAATGAAAAAAGCATCCTTTAAAAAAGTAAAAGGCCAACAGACGAAAAGAGGTACATTACTGTAACAAGCATCCATTGAACATATAATAGGCTAATTAATTTGTTCTTATTTGGCTAATTAATTTATTCTTATTTAGCTAATTAATTTGTTTTTTTTGATGCAAATTGGCTAATTAATTTGTTGACATGGAACTTGATAACAATTGTACAACTAGTAGAGCTTGTTCTTATTTGGCCAATTAATTGTTAACAATGGAACAACAATCAATTATCAATAGATTGTGTCAGAGGGAGTAGATTATTGTAAAGCATTACTCTTCTATTCCAAAAAATAAGTGCATTTCTAGAATAGACTTCATAGATGCATGCTATTATAACATTAATTAATATAAATAAGAAAAATAATGGACAATGGTAATGTGGTAAATATAAAATTAACTAATACCCCCTCTATTCCAAATTATAAGTCAATTTGCCTTTTTTGGTACATCCAATTTAGATATATAACAAAATCAATGTGCTAAACAAATTAAAGTGACTTGTAATTTAGTATGGGAGTATAAAAAATACATGTGATACTATATACTTAAAGAGCTATCCTAGAACTACACTTATTTTGGATCACGAAGAGTAATGCTTTACAATAATCTACACCCTTTGTCCTAATTTTTTGACAATGGAACAAGCAACCATTGAACATTGAGTAGGCTAATTAATTTGTTATGATTTGGCTAATTAATTTATTTTTATTTAGCTAATTAATTTTTTTTTGCTATAAACTGGCTAATTAATTTGTTGGCATGGAACTTGATAATAATTGTACAACTAGTAGAACTTGTTCTTATTTGGCCACTTAATTTGTTGAACATAGAACAAGCATCAAATGCCAATAAATTGTGTCAGAGGGAGTAGATTATTGTAAAATATTACTCTTCCATTCCAAAATATAAGTGCATTTCTAGAATAGACTCTAGGGAGGAATGCTACTATAACATTAGTTAATATAAATAATAAAAATGATGTGTAATGGTAATATGGTAAACATAAAATTAACTAATACCCCTTCGTTTCCAAATTATAAGTCACTGTCTTTTTTTGGTACATCCAATTTTCAATGTATCTAGATGTGTAGCAAAATCAATGTACTAAACAAATTAAATTATAATTTGGTATGGGAGTATAAGAAATACATGTGATGCTATATGCTCAAGAGAGCTATCTTAGAACTACCCTTATTTTAGATTATGAAGAGTAATGACAATAATCTACCCCTCTGTCCCAACCTTTTGACAATGGAACAAGTAAAAGGCCACTAGGCGAAAAGAGGTACATTATTGTAACAAGCATCCATTGAACATGTAATCTAATTAATTTGTTCTTATTTGGCTAATTAATTTATTCTTATTTAGCTAATTAATTTGTTTTTTTGGACACAAATTGGCTAATTAATTTATTGACATGGAACTTGATAACCATTGTACAACTAGTAGAACTTGTCTTATTTGACCAATTAATTTGTTGACAATGGAACAAGCATCAATTGCCAATAGATTGTGTCAGAAGGAGTAGATTATTGTAAAGCATTACTCTTCCATTCCAAAATATAAATGTATTTCTAGAATAGACTCTAGAGAGGAATGCTACTATAACATTAATTAATATAAATAAAAAATATGATGGGTCATAGAAATATGATAAACATAAAATTAACTAAACCCCCTCTGCATTTCTAAATTATAAGTCACTTTTGTTTTTTTGGATATCCAATTTTCAATGTATCTAGATATATAGCAAAATCAATGTACTAAACAAATTAAAGTGACTTGTAATTTAGTATGGGAGTATAAGAAATACATGTGATGCTATATACTCAAGAGAGCTATCCTAGAACTACATTTATTTTGGATCATGAAGAGTAATGCTTTACAATAATCTGATCTCTCTGTCCCAATTTTTTGACAACGGAACAAGCGTCCATTGAATGAACAAGTAAAATACCACTAGGTGAAAAGAGGTACATTATTGCAACAAGCATCCATTGAACATGTAATAGGCTAATTAATTTGTTCTTATTTGGCTAATCAATTTATTCTTATTTGGCTAATTAATTTATTCTTATTTAGCTAATTAATTTGTTTTTTTACACAAATTGGCTAATTGGAACTTGGTAACAATTGTACAACTAGTAGAACTTGTTCTTATTTGGCCAATTAATTTATTGACAATGGAACAAGCATCAATTGCCAATAGATTGTGTTAGAAGGAGTAGATTATTGTAAAGCATTACTCTTCCATTCCAAAAATTAAGTGCATTTCTAGAATAGACTCCATAGACGCATGCTAATATAACATTAACTAATACAAAATAAGAAAAATAATGGGCAACGATAATATGGTAAACATAAAATTAACTCATACCTCCTCCATTCCTAATTATAAGTCACTTTGCCTTCTTCTTTTTTTACATCCAATTTTCAATATATCTAGATATAATAATATGTCTAGATATATAGCAAAATCAATGTACCAAAAAAATCAAAGTGACTTGTAATTTAGTACGTGAGTATAGGAAATATATGTGATGCTATATACTCAAGAGAGCATTGCACGATTGAAAAGGTCACTTGCATAAATGGGCAAAATAGCCATTTTCATCCCTAAACTGTTGCCTTAGGCTCACTATGATCCCTGAACTTTCAAATTGTCTACTTTAGTCTCTAAACAATGAATTTCTATCTCAATCTCGTCCACAAGGCCTACATCAGCAACTACCCTTAAGATCAACTCCAAGCTCACTTCCTCACCAAGCTGACCATGAGTTAATACCTGAAGATAACAGAGGTAACAATCACGAAACATACTAGGCTTGACAATAGTAGCTAGTAAAATCATCTTAAAATCTTTAAGCTATTAAGACCACAACGCTAACAAAAAAAAAAAAAAAAAAATACAAGCAGCTTAGTGTTCAGTAAGGCATTTATAGCTGACTGTTCAGTGTTGGCATTAGCAGTTGAGATACATGTTCTTATGATCTGTCATCCAAAAGTAAAGTTAACATGACATACGAGTCTCCGAGACATGCAAGCAACTGGTCTTTTACAAAGAGCGTGCAGACACAGAGAAGAGGTGATCAACTAGACTAGTTTCCTATCTGATGGGTTGTTTGTACAAGTACAGAGACAAGTGCAGAGATGGAGAAGAAGTGATTAGACTCAGAATGAAATTAGAAAGTGTTACAGATTAATTAAAGTACCAGCAACAGAAATATTTCTGAATAAGGTGATATTCGAAGTATAAGTACTGAAGAGAATACTACAAATGAAATAAATTAAATATAGAGGTGAAAACTTCTGTTAATATTGTCAGATAATATATGTAATCATTACTGACTTGCAGGTCAGGAAATTTCAAACATCCTTTTCAAAACTGACTTAAAATGGTTGTATGTTTATTTCTTTCTAGATGTGCAGACAGGGTTATCCTTTTTTTTTTCTAGAACACAACAGACAGGGTTATCAGATCGTACAACACAATTATATGTACATTTTGAAACAGTTTGTCGTGGCAACAATTTAAGTGACATAATGAACTGTGCCAAAAGAATACTTATTGCTAAGAAGAAATGAATTAGACAAACTGATAAATGAAGACTACTTTGGAACAACTAAAGTGCCTAGTCATTTGTAGATCCTGACACAAAAAAATGGAAAAAGGAGAAGACATTTGCAGAACAGAGAAACCCCACAAGAAAAAAAAAAGATATGCAATATGGATTAGAAAAATAAGAAACAGAAAGAATGGAAGCAAGAAATTAGAGACCTAAATCTATTCAATGCAAATCCCAGTCCCCTGTTTTTTTAAAAAAAACTGAACACACATAATGAATGAAAAAAGTCCATGAATATTTTCTATCTTGATCCATAAATCATGCTGAGGAATGTGCAGAACAAAATCTTCAATGGAATTTGGTTAACCATATAGTTTTTTTTCTCTAACATCAAGGAGAGTTGCATATCAGTATATTAAGAAAAAAAGTGGCAAAGAGCCCTTACAAACACCCAGTACCAAACACACTGTCAGATATATTTTTTTTGAGACAATGTATTTATATAATTTCCTTTGATAATTTGTTCGGTGGTGGCAGTATTATATATAGCAGAGGCTCTTATATTTTAATGTAGGATGAAATAAATTAATTAACATGAAGTCAAAACATTGTTGACAGGGACAAATTAATTTAGAATTTCTTTTTCGGAGTTTACAAATAATAGTGGTAGTTGGTATGTTGGCTGGATAAAAGGATTTGTATAGTTGTTTAATGCAACCAATTGCGACATAAAAAAAAAGATATCAAAACAATGGTTTTTCAACCAGGTATAATTTGATCTGTATAAACCTTGTAAGTTCATGCATAATCAAGCACCTGTAAGAGTTTGTCGACATTTAAGATATGTAATAGTAATTTAAGATACTAATTCTAAAGTCAAGCAGTGTACTTCTGTAACTAATCACTGTTTGTGGAGAGAAGTATCATATTACCGGAATAAGATAACAACATGATATGCAATGCACTCCGATAAACATACATGAGCCAGCAGTATTCTTGGGCACTTAAGTTATTGATCTAAATTCATAAATTACCAAGATATAGGTTTCTATATTACCACATAGTACAATGCAAAGTTATCCTTGTCCACCATATAAGTTGACCTGAGTTTGAACCATAAACCGTGTGGCTACAAGTGTACCTGTGTCCAGAATCATATGGATGTCATACTCCATGACAAAGCTGCAGTATATAGTCTAACAGCTAGAAATAATGGAGTTAAACCCTGAGACGTGAGGGGTACTGCAACATGAAAAGTGAAGGCCTTGAGTTTCTTAGACTCTACATAAAGTAGAGCATTGATACACAAATAAAAGAAATCAAATGGCTCAAATGATATTCTGACAGTCTAGTATGTTAGGACATCTTCTCATAAATAACCAACATTATGAAGAAATCATATACATTGAACGGTATATACATCTTCTCATAGCTAATTGTCACAGGCAGGCACGTAGCATATAACCTTCATGAAACACTAATAAGCACTAATTAACAATGTGCAGCCATAACCAGACTTCAGAAAACTATATGCAGCATGCTAATTTTTCTCACCTCTTATCTTAGTGCTTGATGTGTTATCCCACTTTATGCCCTTGAGAAGTTCTCTCTTCAATTCTTCAAAAGAAGCACAATGCATCAGTTTCACTCTTCATAGTTTCTTTGTATTTTTTTTTTCCAACTGAGCACATGTATATTTGACCAAAAATGCTATGTCAGAGAGGTCATGTGTCTTTGAATGGAAGTTGGAAAGGCAAACTCAAGTAAAAAATCAGCAGCAGCACATGTAAACTATAGAGCTACTTCCATTATATGTAGGAGGACAAATCACTGCATGAAGAGATGGTTACACCAACAGTCAAGCACCAACAATTAACCGAGACGTACCTTGTTTTAATTTATCCTGAGCTGGTGTGCTACTCTGTATAAACAATCTGTCCTCGCCTGGATCCATCTTCCAACTGTGGAAGCAAGAAACTTTGCATCAGTAACAAACTAGCTAGTGCGGGGGATCTGCTCACTTGTATCGACCTTGCTCATACAAGAAGGTGACGGATGCTGCGGCAGACCATGAATCGGACGACGAGGCGTCCTCTGAGAGACAAGCCGGAGTCTTAGGCGGAGGCTCGGGCGCAGGTGGAGGCGGAGTCCGAGCAGGGCCCGGAGGCGGAGGCTAAGGCGCAGTCGGAGCCGCAGGCGGAGGCGGAGGCGAAGGCTTAGGCGCTGGCGCAGGCGGAGGGGTAACGGCCGGGGGTGGTGCGGTGGAGCCGTCGTCGGAGCCGGGAGCTCAGACAGTGCCGCAGTCGGAGGGGGAGCGCCGGCCGTGGAGTGGTGGCAGTGCTGGTCGGCGGTGCCGTCGTTGTTTGGCCATGGCTAGCTCGTCCTCGCAGGGAATCCGATAAAATGCTCGGTACTGTTACGCCGTACTGTGCAGACTGACCTGTCAGAAGGAATACGCTTCACACAAATCATGTAAAAAGCAAATACAAATGGAATACACTGCGGTATGGAATCTTGCACGAATCACAATGCCATATCCAGTGGCTACATGCATGTATGAGAGCACATGCCCTCAAGGTCAAAAAATCCGCGCGTATTTCTTTGCATAGTCCCACTTATCTGAATTCTTGCCTTTCTTGAATTTTTCCTTTTCGCAGCCGAAGACGTTTTGGTGAGCATCAGGCGGAAGAAAATTGGTGGAATGAGAACCGGGAAAAAGTGTATGAGCGATACAACGTGAAGAGCTCTGACTCTCTGAGCGTGTGTCATCGGCAGCCTCAACCCGGTCTGCATACTGACTGGAGGATGACCTGTGTCATCATGGAACTTGTAGAGAGACTGCAAGACTCCAGCATCACTACTCATCAGCAGCAAACTATGAAACCAGGCACATATCCAACAAGGTCATATATACTGGGGGATGCCAAAAGGCCAGCGGCCATTATTATTTTCTTGGCACTACAATGCTGGAAAAAAAATACAAGACTATATATGTCATCAGCCTGTTTTGGCGTAATGTACATAGACGAAGAAACAACTAGTACACGAGGCGAAGCGACGAAACCCAGTTTTAGGTCAGCATTCATCAGTAGGCAAAGTAGGTTAGGAAGCTCTTTGACTGCCTATTTTCCTCTTTTCTTTTTCGCGGATATGCTTATGTATGTTCCAGAAACATTTATATATATGGTAAAAGTTATCATGCAGTGATATAATTGTTATGTTTTTGTGCTAAGCGAAACCGAAAGAAATGGTCAGCTTGAATTCAGCCATTGCAGTTTACCAGAGATAACCATGATTTGTTTCTAGGCAATTACAAAGCACTGAGACATGTTGCACAAATCAGAGGCAATTACAAAGCACTGAGACATGTTGCATAAATCAGTCTCAGAAGACAAATAATGAAGTGTTACAACTGATGGCAACAAGGACGCTCAGCTTCAGGGACAAACATAGTCCAGTCCAATTATTAAGGACACACTCAAACGAAAATGCTGTAAAGATAAACTTCACATCTCTGAGGTTACTGAGTTTAGAGGAGAGATGCTGTATAGGCAGGCGGTCATGACCTGCTTCAAAGTGCAATGCAGGTGCAGGTTTCCCTATTGCTATGGCTACTGGTTGTGCTTGAGCGAGAGAATGGTTTTGAAGAGTCCAGCAAGCACCCCAGCGATGGAGAGCACGGCGACCATGGTCTTGTAGTTCCTGTAGAGGAAGCTGTGGACGGCGATCCACACCCACCTCTCCTTCCTGTATTCCTGCAGGGCTTGGAACACCTCGTAGTAGCGGTGGCCGACGCGCAGGTCCGGAGCAGCCCATTTGAAGAAGTGCAGCGTCCCCATGTCGCAGAAGGTGCTGTTGATGATGCCCTTGCCGCGCAGCTCCTTGACGTCTTCCTCCCGGTTGACGAGGCACGACAGGGCGCAGACGTACGAGCTGACGGCGAAGTTGTCGGCCTGCGTCGCGCCCAGGCAAGCCTCGTACGCGGCCATGTTGATGAGCCAGCACGAGGTCAGGTTGTTGAGGACCAGCGGCGCGAGGGAGAGCTTCCATGGCAATGGCCGCCACCGCTTCTCCATGCTCATGTCGCCAAACTTGTTCGTCTTGCTCGCCGTCAGCTTGACGCCCATCTCCGCGAGCTCCACGGCGGTGGTGGAGCGGGACGACAGCCAGCTGGGCACGCGGAGACTCTGCGTACGCGCCGCGCCCACCTGGCGGCGATGGAAGAGGCCAAGGAGATGCGGCGGCGGCGGCGGGTCGCCGTCTCCGCCATGGTGGCTACCATGGTCAGCATGGTTGTTTGGTTGGTTCACCTCCACCTCTACTTGTTGAACCCGGCCCGACGACAAAGAAGCTGCTTTGTCATCATCATCGTTGGCGACGTCCAAGGCGGAGGCCATCAGAGTGAGGAACCTGTCGACGGGCACTCCCGGCCTCATCTCCATGAGCGCCTGGAGCACAGCCCAGGGGATCTGGTTCTCCAACAGCATGACGTCCCTCGCGATGGCGTCGATGCAGGTGTGCACCTCCGCCCTGGACATGAGCGGGTCCGCCTCCGGCGGGCGTCGGGGTCGTCGGGGCACATGGAAACCATGAACTGCAGCAGAAAGCAGCCGTCGAGGAACATCATGTCCGCCAGGGACTCGTCTCTCATGCCATCGATCGTGCAGTCTCTGGCGTAGCACTTACGAGCGGATCCCGCCATCGAGAGCATCTTCTCACGGACTGCCGCCTCCACCTCCACTTCCGTCTGGCTCTGGCTCGCCATCATCGCCACCCGACGACAAAACTCCTCCTTGGCGGCTCGCTTGGAGTCCTCCATGGCCATGAGCTGCGGCCAGGCAGGGGCACGGGGATGGTGATGGTAGGGACCTATGGCCACCGCGGCCGGGGCTTCGATGATCGTGAGCTCGCAGCCTCTTCTCCCGATGCTCAGCAGACTTGACCGAATCCTCTGTATCGTGGTGTCATTGCTTCTTCTAACTGGCGCGTGATACGGATACGGATAATACGGGTATTTGGGCTCTTCATCTTTCTTCTTCTTCTCTTCTTCCTCTTTTTTCAAGGGATTTTTCTTTTCTTCCTTTCGTGGAGGTGGAGGCGGAGGCGGAGGCGGAGGCGGAGGTGGAGGTGGAGACTTAGGATTAGGAGGAGAAGAAGATACATCCATAGAAACTGAAACTGGAGTCGACACTCCACCAGAGCAGCAGGACAAGATTTCCTCATCTCCTCTTTCTGTTTCTGACATGTAGACAACAATAACACAGACTTAAAGAGTGGACTAGTGTGCTTGTGATCTGGTCGACCTCCGGATTCGCAACTGCAGAGATATATAGCCACTGAAACTGCAAGCTGCAATGCAACAAGATGCCTGTACTACTCCTACAATATGATGCAACAATAATATGTAATGACTCGAGTTGTTTTTATTTCCTGTCAGTCAAAGTTGGTGGGCTAGAGCCTTCAAGTGTCCTGTTCCACTTCCACCAAATCCAACTACTCTAATTAACTAATGAGTGAGAGGATGGCAGTTTCTGATCATGAGAAGGCAGTGCTGAAACTCTGTGGTTAGGTGAGCATACAAATTAATTGAGATTGGCTACTTCTGATTTTGAAACGGACCAAATGCAATTTGATCTTGCTAATCTTCTTGTGCTTGATGATGGCCCTTAGATAATGGGGTTTGATGATGATGATCTTGGCCAGCTATAGAAGAACATTTCCTGAAACAAGACATTGATGGGCTTATCAGGCATCTTCAACCTTGTAACAAATCACCTAGAACGTGTTCAGCAGCTGGTGCCTGGCTGCTGGTACAGTACTTCTGTGAGAGCACGGACCAGCTGAGCAGCCGAGCAGCAGCAACCAGCCAGCCATCCGAATAGATTTCTATGAGCTGTATGATGCTTTCTATCTTAGAAGTATTTGTCTTAAAAGTATAAATGGATCATATGTTACACTGGTCCCTGAAAAAGATGGCCCAACGTAACGGTGGTTTCAGACTTGAGGTCCATTATTGCTCGTCTAAATAGGAGTAGTACCTTGGTTAAGATTATTATGCGGCTGGCTACTTGCCAATAGATCATCGCATTGCAATGGAATCTCAGGCCAACATACATATATAAATTACTGGGTAATGTGACTATGCGAGTGAACATAGTGATTGCAGCACTCTCAAGATGTTGGAGCGGCGCCCGTTGGGTTAGACGGGTTAAACTCCGCTGGAAGAATGCGGGAGGGGATTGTGCGGGCTAAGCGGCGCCACTTGACGGGTTAAGCTAGTAGAGGTGCAGTGCAGGTTTCCTCTTGCCCATCTCATACCATACCTGTGAGGTGATGAGTGTCGAGCGAGATAGATGAGCCCACTGGCCGGGGAACACTAGATGCGCTCCAGGATGTAGAGCAGGACCTCATCACTCATCAGGGAGTGCGCTCATCCTATCTTCTTCTGTAAGCTTGTGCTAAACAAGCAAGTAGTGGCTATTTGATATCGAGTAAAATGCACCAGAGGTCTATTAATTTATGCGGGGGTGTCAACTAGGTCCATCAACTTCCAAAATGTATTTTTGGGTCCGTAAAGGATTCACCAGACATCCATATCCCTTCGTTTGGCAATTAGATCTGATGTGGCAGGTCTAGTCAGCAGCCAGCATGGCGGATATATACGGTTAGCCCCTTCCTTTTTATCCATCTCTCTCGTCCACACCCGCCCTTTCTCTTGCTTCATCGGTCTCTCGCCACCATGGCTGCCCATGTGCTCGCCACATCCAGCGGGATGGCCAGCGAGGGCCGTGGATGCTCACGTATGACCTGTGCCATCGTCAGAACCGCGCTCTCTGGCCCGCCGGATGCTTTTAACATTGGTTTTGTCAAGAAATATTATTGTTCTATGACCTCTCAAGATTTCTATGAGTTGTATGATTCTTTCTATCTTTGAAGTATTTGTCTTAAAAGTATAAATGGATCATATGTTACACTGATCCCTGAAAAAGATGGTCCAACGGTGGTTTCAGACTTCAGGTCCATTTCTCTTCTAAATACTTCGATCGGTTAAGATTAAGATTATAACGCAGCTACTTGCCAATAAGCTGCAGCCAAGTTATCATCAAAATCAGTACTACTATGTAATAATGTAATTAAACGCTATATGCAGAGATGCATAAGCGGGAAAGTCACTTCCATCTTCTAAAAACGAACATGATTGTCTAGCTTGGGCCTTTGATTATTTACTTACATATTTTCATAAATATATCCAAAAAAGAATGGATTAATCTTCAAAGTTCCATTTTAGCAGCAAGTAGTACTGTATAGCTTTCCAGGACTGCTGTATTGACTGACATTGACAAGACAATATTTCTTTGCAAAGTCTAACTTATCTCAATTATTGCCTTTCTTAAAATCTCCCTTTCCCAGCCGAAGACGTTTTGGTGAGCATCAGGCAGAAAATTGGTGGAATGAGAACCGTGAAAAGGTGTATGAGCAATACAACGTGAAGAGCTATGAGCGTGTGTCATCAGCAGCCTCAACCCGGTCTGCATACTGACTTGAGGATGATGACCTTTGTCATCGTGTAACTTGTAGAAAACTGGAAGACTCCAGCATCACTACTCACCAGCAGCAAATTATTAAACGAACCACATATCCAACAAGGTCATATATACTGGGAGATGCCAAAAGGCCAGCGGCCATTATTATTTTTCTTGGCACTACAATGTTGGATACTAAATACAAGGCTATATATGTCATCAGCCTGTTCTGGCGTAATGTACATAGACGAAGAAACAAGTAGTACACGAGAAGCGAAACCCTGTTTTAGGTCAGCATTCATCAGTAGGCAAAGTAGGATAGGAGGTTCTTTGACTGCCTATTTTCCTATTCCCTCTTTCATGCATATGTTGTTCCAGAAACATTTATATATGGTAAAAGTTGTTATGATTTTGTGCTAGGGAAACCGAAATATATGGTCAGCTTGAATTTAGCCATTGCAGTTTACTATGGATAGTCATGATTTCTTCCTAGGCAAATTACAAAGCACTGAGACATGTTCAAGACAAATGAAGTGTTACAATTGATGGCAACAAGGATGCTCAGCTTCATGGAGAAACATAGCCAGTCCAATTGAGGTCACACTCAACTAAAATGCTGTAAAGATAAGAATAAACATCTCTGAGGTTCCTGAGTTCAGGGGTGATGCTGTGTAGGCGGTCATGACCTTGCAGGTGCAGGTGCAGCCGTGCAGGTGCAGGTTTCCTCCTGCCGTTGCATGGCAAGAAGCTTTGCCCATCTCATACCTGTGAGGAGATAAGAGGCGAACAAGGGAGATGAACCCATCGCCGCTGCCTGGAACGTACGTACACTAGATGGGCTCCAGGATGTGGACTGTGGAGCAGGATCCCATCACTCATCAGGGAGTGCGCTCATCCTATCTTCTTCTGATTCTGATTCCAAGGCTGGACTAGTAGTACTAGATCATTTCTGCTTCCCGGATGATTTTTATCCCAACAGAAAACCTATTCCACGCAATTATAGGTTTTTCATGAGATCGGATGAGTTTTGAAATGAAAAAAATGGCAATTTTGATAGTTGGTGTACCACCCAAAACCGCATAACAAAGCCAACTAAAGACCACCCAAAGCTGCCTCTCGGATGATTTTCATAGTTGGGTATCAAAGTTAGTCAAAAAAAAAAAAAAAAGAGTTGAGGAACCAAAAATAAACATAATCAAGTATTTATATATTTAGATTTACTTATTGATAAATATTGATATGCATATTAAAATATTTATCTACAGATTATTGGATTTTTATCATAAAAAGCAAATTTAAAATTATCATAAATTAAACTTTGGTACCAAAAATTTTATAGAAATATAATCCATCTCATCGATATCTATAACTTTGATTCCAGTCATGTGTTTGATTCCGAAGATAATTTTAGCTCAATTATCATATCGAAATTTATCTTCATTTTTAGTTGTTTTTATATGTGAAATTAATGGGTTGCTGGCTAGAGGCATAACAATGAATTGTTTTCGCTGCTATGGAGAGACTAGTCTTTGAGTAAATCCCACGCACCGCTGCTTGAACGATGTATAGCGAGGATCGTGCAGAGCAAGCAAGCGCGTAAATTAGAAAAAATGTTGCCCTGTTTCGTGCCATCTATCTTGGTATGGAGCAATGCATTGGGGGATTAGTGCAGATCGCGAGGCAGGCACAACGAAGAAATAAAATGAACGCAACCGGCGCAGACAAAAAGAAAATAAAAATGCTACACATCTGTGGTGTCGGATTCTGGACACGAGGGAAAATTTTAAATAAAAAAGGTGGACACACCTGGATACGCATTGCGTACGTCGCAATCGACGTAGTAACGTACGTACGTCGTTCGTTTGACCCTCCCGCTAGGCGCTAACTAGCTGTGCTTTAAACAGCACAGTACCTAGTAAGCAAAACTAGTATAGTACTCCTTCCATTCTAAATTATTATAAATGATTTCAAATTTTTTTAAGAGTCAAAATGTCTAAAGCTCAAGTTTGACTAAATTTATAAAAAAATTATAAAAATTTGTAATATCAAATAAATATGCTATAAAAAACATAATTAATGAGAAATCTAATGATACTTAATTGGTATCATAAAGATTGTTTTTTATTATATAAATTTGGTCACACTTGAGACTTTAACTATTCAAAAAAAACTTATAATAATTTAGGATGGACGAAATACATTATATCACAATCTTCGTATCATCCTAGGTAGATCTTATTTAGTGGTGTAGTATATCGTATCCAGGTAGCTTAATTAGCACTGATAATTTGGAAAAGAAAACGCAGGCATGCATGAATCATAGCACGCACATGCTGCTAGCTACTCTACGTATAGTACACATCATATTAATCCTCTTTCTCCTTTCCAAGCTATATATATGCAGACACTAATTCATAATACATGCATTGTTTAGTATTTGCTTCAATCAACTTTAGGACAAAAATAAGGAGTCTGATAGATGACTAGCTAGCTTGTCCCTCACTAATTAGTTAGTTAGTTTGATTGTCAACTTGCTTGTTTAATTTCGTAGTGATGTATAGTTTAAACAGACATGCATGGATTTTTTTGTTTTGGTATAATGTCATTGATTTTCTAGCTTCTAGCCTTCTAATCTTCTAACCCAGCCCATTATAATTAGGTCATTTATGCATTTGTTTTAGAGATTTGCTAGATTTTGAGTGCCTGAAATTTAGTTTTTTAGGAGATGATAATTGCATATATTTTATATTAAAATTGCAGGTTTAATTCTTCGCAATTTCTGCACACACAATATGCGATTTTTTCAGTTCCGTGAATTAAAAAATCCATTAGACAAAAAACCCAAACCTGATAAAATCTCTCTCTCTCTCTCTCTGTTGGCATAAATACAATTATTTTTTATAGTTGCACAGGAACAAAAATTTAATAGGTTATAACACAAAGACAAATAACAAATAATAAAAATAATAATTTACATGTACTAGTTGGTGGTAAAAGAGGGTCGTCTAAAATTATCTTGAAATTCAGATAGCTCGAATAAGGAGAAGTGTTTGTTTATTTTTTCTTGCATGCATGAAAATATGATCTAAAAACAAAGGGAGCGTATGCTATGGAAACCAAAAAACTTATGAAAACTATGCAAACTCTAATCTAAGCCATAGATATCTAATCTGATGGCTAGAGAAAGAAGTGGGTTAATTTAGCACTTAAGCCCCCCCACTCATCCCATCTAATCTAACATTTTGCAAATCACCCCAAGGAACCCAGGCGAAACGACGCCGTTTTCCTTTCGTATGGCGCCGCCGCCCCCTTTTCCACCGTACGTCGTGCCGCCGTCGTCTCGTTTCAGTTCCTCTCGACGAAGCGTCGGGACGAAGGTCGCCGGCCACCACGGCTTCCAGCCGCAGCTCCTGTCCGCCCGACGGTGTCGGCCAGCAGCACCACGTGCACCAGTTCGGCGCAGGCGCAGGCGCCCGTGTCGTCCCAGTACTCGCGCCCGCGGGGGAGGAGGCGAGGCCGTCGTGGGCGCGCGCGCCGCCGCCCACCACGGGCGTCCGTACGTCGCCCGCCACCACGGCCCCCTCCTCTCTGTCCAGTACCGGCTCGCGCCCGGAGCACCGCCTGCCAGCGGCGATCGAGAACGGCGCGACGTTCCTGTCCTGGCTGCGCGAACAGGCGTCGCTCGCCGCCACAGCAAGCCGCGATGGACTCGTCGTCGGTGGCCATGGAGATCGCCACTGCCGCTGCCAACAAGTCTCAGGTCGTCCAACCCACAGCCCATACAGACACACAGCAGGTCACCAATGCAAGCCAAGGAGCCTATCTAGCTAACTAGACGATTTCTTCCTTCGTTCCACAGCAACAGTCAAGTCGATCGTAAGGGCAGCAGCTGCTGCAAGCTTGCAGACCGATCGAGCATGCCGGAGCTGGCGCCCGACGAACACGCTTCACCTCAGCACGTCCACGGCCGTCGTCCCGGCGCGGCCGACGCCCGCGCGGCCTCCCCAGCGGCGGCGGCACGCCCGCGCGCGCCATCGCCCATGGTGCCGGCGGCCCTGGCGGCATGTCCCCGCGGCGCTTCGTCCCGGCGGCCGGCGGCGCTCTCGCTCACCCTACGCACGCGTCGACGGCCGATTCAACGAAAGGAAAAGAACGCTTCGTTTCAGGCTGGGTGATTTGCAAAATGTTGGATTAGATGGGATGAGTGGGGGGCTTAAGTGCTAAATTAACCCACCTCTTTCTCCAGCTATCAGATTAGATCTCTATGGCCTAGATTAGAGTTTGCATAGGTTTTTGGTTTCCATAGCATACGCTCCCAAAAACAAAAGCACATAAATCATTCAGTCAAAACAAAAGGTAGCTGCAAGGAAAAGAAAAGGCCATTGCCTTGCTGATCCGGCACGTACTCTCCCTCCCTCCAGCCAGCATTATTAGCCTCCACTCCACCTGAGGGCCGGCCGGTCAACGCCGGCGGCCATGCTACCATGCATGAGCTAGCAAGAGTAGTATAAGACACCTTCATTGCCTCTTCAATCTATCGATCCATCGCCTGCTAGTAGCTAGAGAGCTCCAGCAGCCTCCTTCATCATCCAGCTGCTAGTAATAAGCTAGCTTGCATAATAATGGCGCGGTGGTCGTCGTCGACGGCTGCCACGGTGGCCGCCGTGCTGTGCGCGGGCCTGCTCTACAGCACGTTGGCTCTGACGGCGTCGGCGCAGCTGGGGCCCGGCGGCAACATGCAGGTCATCACCGTGAACGGCAAGCGCAACAGCAAGTTCACCTGCACCGACACCAAGAAGAACTCGAAGCGGCCCGGGTGCTCGGCCACCTGCCCCGCCCGATGCCCCAAGAAGTGCCTCGTCCTCTGCCCAACCTGCAAGACCTTCTGCTGTAAGCAATGGCTTCTTCTTCCTTCGATCGACCAACCAATTATTCATTCGTTAATTCCTGATCCTGAATCGGCCGGGACTCTGTAGTGTGCGACTTCTACGCCGGCGTGTCGTGCGGCGACCCGCGCTTCACGGGCGCCGACGGCAACAACTTCTACTTCCACGGCAAGAAGGACCAGGACTTCTGCATCGTCTCCGACGCCGGCCTCCACATCAACGCCCACTTCATCGGCAAGCGCAACCCGGCCATGAGCCGCGACTTCACCTGGATCCAGGCGCTGGGCGTCCGCTTCGGCCACCACAGCCTCTACCTCGGCGCCCAGAAGACGGCCAAGTGGGACGCCGCCGCCGACCACCTCGCGCTCGCCTTCGACGACGAGGACGTCGACGTCGCCGCCCTGCTGCCGCCAGGCTTCGTCGGCGCGCGCTGGTCCCCGTCCACGGCCCCGGCGCTGTCCGTCACCCGCACCGCCGAGGTCAACACCGTCGTCGTCGAGCTGAGGGGCGTCTTCCGCATCGTCGCCAACGTCGTGCCCATCACCGCCGAGGACTCCCGGATCCACAACTACGGCGCCACCGACGACGACAGCCTCGCGCACCTCGACCTCGGATTCAAGTTCTACGACCTCACCGACGACGTCCACGGCGTCCTCGGCCAGACCTACCGCACGGACTACGTCAACAGGCTCAACGTCACCTCCAACATGCCCGTCATGGGAGGCGCCGACACCTTCCGCTCGTCGGGACTCTTCGACGCCGACTGCGCGGTCGCCAGATTCGGACGCAACAACGCCGCTTCCTTGGCCGCCGGCGCCGGCATCGCCATGGTCACTGATGACGCCTAATTTAAGATCGAGATCGAACGAACATGCATGCATGACGACGTACACCAAAACTAAATCACCGTTATTGTACGAATTAATATAATGTATCTGTAACTGATGTCCCGACCTAAGTATTGTGTTGTATTGGTTACTACTGTATTCGTTGAAACCAACTACTGTAATAATATGATAATAATTCAGGAGCATACACGTGCTATTCTATACTTTAGATGTAGAATAATATTCTACAACCAGTAGGTAATGTAATACTGACTAATACTGAAAAAAATCAGAAATACTGAACACTACTGAACGCCAACTATCGACCGATCTTGAATGCAGTTCAGTATTGTTAAGTATTGTTCAGTATTTTTGGTCAGTATTACTCAAGATCGCCAAGGTATTAGCTACTCGAAGTATAGAATAATATTCTACACCTAGAGTATAGAATAGCGCTACCGTTCAGGAGCATCCATATATAGTAAATTAAAGAATGTAATAAGCCTGCTGATCGAGGACAATCGTCTTTGAACCCACACGTACGTGCTATAGGTCCTCAAATTAAACTTGCTAAACCGGCTACACAAGCACTACTGCAGATGGGGCTTTTAGCCCCGGACCATAAGGGCCTGTAGTCTCGGCTCAGGAGCTAGGACTAAGAAATCGGGATTAAATGTCTCCCCTTTAGTCCTGGTATATCGGGACTAAAAGTATTTTTTTTTTTTTAATTAATTAATTATTTAGGGTTTACAATTACATTAGGTTTTCGAATGCGTATTGTTCGCTACAAATTTATGTATACGCACATCTATAATTTATATAATTTAGAGCATTACACATAAATAAACTATAAAACTATATATATTATACATATGTATAGCTCCATAATAAAGTATTTACATATACATCAGGAATAAAGTATTTACAACATAAGTGTTCTCCGTCACTCAAATATCGCACAAATGTTCATCTTAGTTTGGTTTCATTGGTTCGTCGGGGTTAAAATAGGACTCGGCGCCGGCCTAAAAAACTCATGCGATTGTCTCTTGAATTCCTTTTAGGCGGACCGTATCCAACACTTATTTCTTCAACCACGTCTCCTTCAATAGACATTACAGAAAAAAGTATTAATATACATAAGATTTATTAAATAGCAACAAATAAATAAAATAGATTTATTATATATACATGTTACGTACTTTTAGGTCCTCTAGACGAGTTCTTTTTGCATAGACCATGAGAAACTCACAAACGTAGTAGCCACACAAATTGTTGCCCGGTGGCTACCGTAGTGCAGTAGGTTAGGATCCGAAAGTGGTGCTTTCAAATCCGGACGGTGTTTCTGCACGAACCAAGCCTAAACCCTAGCCAACAATTAGATCATTATTAATTAACTATTACCGAGTTAAAGAGCAGAAATAAATATTTAAAGATCGAAGCTACCCCTGGATAATATCTATCATATCTTGGTAATCTCTCTGTGGTTTTCTTAACGAGTCATAGATTATCAAATGACTTTGGAAAAGATCAATGATAATCAATATCTAGTGAAAGCTGCATTTGTTTAGAGTCAACACAATATATATATATATATATATATATATATATATATATATATATATATATATATATATATATATATATAATGTACACACGATAACAACACTCACATAAAGTTATAGGGAAAGAGTATATATCTCTTGTTCTTTTGGTTGATCAAGAACCTCCGTAGATTTCTCTCTATTTGAGGTTTCCATAAAGCATTGAGTCTTTGGGTCCTTGAATATGATATATGGATCAATGAAACCAATCTCCTTGTCGTTTCTAAGTCGAGGTCCCTCATCATGTCTCTCGCATATATGTATAGCGGGTGTGAGGATAATTACTTATACATATACATATATTAGAGTGAGATTATTAAAAGAAATAATCACTTACAGACAGAAGCAACTGATGAGAGATTTGTCTAGAGCGTCCATATGGCATAGCTGGTGTAATTCATTAAACTGAATATAAATAATATCATCACCACGGAAGTAATGATGGTCTCTAATTTGGACACAAATATAGTCATCTGTTTTTTTTCTCGCGACATGCCTCGTTGTACCACTGGTTTACCAAGTACATTTGCGTACCAAGTTCCTTGAAGGCCGCAGGGTTGTATAGACTCTTACCATGTATATATTCCTTCTTCCAATGATTAATTTTTGGAGCACTTTTAATTGGTGCTTGGCTGAGCATTTGGGCCAAGGTTAGACCAGTATCTGCAAAAAAATCATCAAGTTGTGCATAATTCACATCTCCAGGTATCTGTTCTAGCACGCTTATGTTTGAACCATGTTCATTCTCAATAACTAGCGGGGATACTGATTGCTTCGTTTGTTCCCCGAGATGTGCGACACCCTTCCGTGCTCTTTTCTCTTTCTTCTTCTCTTCCTCAATGGACTTGCTGACAGTGCGATCATAATCTGATAGTGATGATGAATCCTTACGAGCATCACGCATCTTTTTCTGGTGAGCGTCAACCCTTTGCCATAGAACTTCTGGCCATAGTAAGAGGTATGGATTATCAGGGTTTCACTTCGCTTCTCTTTCAGCCTTCATTTCCTTGAAGAAACTGTCCACATCTGACTTTACCGAAGCATCTAGTTCCGCGTCAGTCTTCTCATAGGACAGACTTCTTAGGAATAATAGGTTGTTTTTGTCCCGAGGCTTTCTTCTTCGGCGGCGGTGGGCCGGCGCGCTTCGTTTATGTGGCGACCTCTTCTTCGTGGGTGGGGTGGCGGTGTTGGCGTTGGATCTCGGACGTGGAGGCGATGGGCGGCCGGTGTTGGCGTTGGATCTCGACGTGGAGGCGATGGGCGGCCGGTGTCGGCATTGGAGCCCGGCGTGGAGGTGATGGGGTGGCCGGTGTCGGCGTGGAGCCCGGTGTGGAGGCGATAGGGCGGCTGGTGTCGGCGTTGGAGCCTGGTGTGCAGGCGATGTGGCGCTTGGTGTCGGCATTAGAGCCCGGTGTGGAAGTTGAGGAGATGCAGCCATGTCTTCCGCTGCATCGTCATCACCCACAGCACTATGACCTGCTAGTGACAAGCTGTGAAAACAACGAGGTCGCTAATTAAGCCAATACAAAGTTAGTGAATAAATGTATCGTGAACTTTCATCCGTACCTAGGGTTAGGTTGATAACGAGGAGGTGGCGGTAGATTACTAGGTGATACCCCAGGAATAATGAGATAGCGCTTGCGCCAACAAATGAATGTCTTCTCCGCTTCTCCTAGAGTCTTCTCCCCATCATCTCCTTCAATCTCAAGCTGCACATTGCTGAAACCTTTGACAACTCTATCCACTAAGACACTAGCATATCCAGGTGGTATTCTTGCCCCATGGCATCTTGGTGTTTTTGTAGGGTCGATAGGAGATACTACACCGATAGCCACCATGACTATGGCAGTCCCCTGTGGAATGTGCAGCTCACATGTTGTGAGAGGTTCAGTGATGTCATTTGCGGGGAAGCGCAGCCCCATGTCGTCTTGAATCATTGGCACCTCCGTGGAAGCGCAACTGCTTTTCAACTGACCAGGGTGGAAATGTTGACTCCTGGATTTGATGTAGTTTGCCTTTGCATGGAACTTACTGCTATCTGCACTTATCTTTTGATTTCCTCGTCCATTCTCTCTTCAAACGCTTTCTCTCGGTGTATTATATAAATTTAGTCAAACTTGGTACTTTAACTTTTAAAAAAGTTAAAACAACTTATAATTTAGGATGAACAAAGTACATCGTATCATCCCAGGTAGATCTTATGTATTGGTGTGGTATATCGATTGTATCATCATATCAACCAGGTAGCTTAATTATTTGCACTGATAATTTGGAAAAGAAAATGTATATGTATGCTTTTTTTGCGATGAAAGAAGAATTATATTATATAATAGCTGGGTACATCAACACATTGCAATTTCTCTGGAATACACAAAATATATAGAAATTCATCTAAATTGTACCCACACTGTGAATAGCTCTAGATCTCAAAACCAAACCTGTTTGATGCTTTGTATGGATGACCGCATGTGCAAATACTCTGTAGCTATTGTTTTCGGCCAGACGGTAGATGTCCAACGGGCGGCCAACATTCTTGCAGGTGGAGTTGAGAAACTTCTTCTTCTTCCTTGTGTCTTCTTTTTTCTTCTTTCTGCCACCGAAGAACGAGGAAGACTCGATCTAAAAATTAATCTCCCTAGTCCTTCATCGTGGCCAGATCCAACCACAACAAAACAAAGAAGGGACCGGAGAAAATTATTCCATGGCGGCGGCATCATCTCCACCTTGATGCCGCCGTTTGGAAACACAAGTCTCAATGTCGTCATGTCGATGAAGATGTTGATGCCGTAGATGCCGTCTTCATCTTCAACATATCCGCCATAGAGAAAATGATTCCACCCCACACCCTCACCGTTGCCGGAGAAGAGCAGGAGGAAGAGATAAATCTCCAATACCAAAAAACTTGGCATAGAGAAATCCTAATCTAAAGACTCAATCTAATAGAAAAACTTACTAGAAAACAATGGATCCCCACTCCCTCCGACCTCCGGCAATATGCCGGAGGAGGAGGACCAGCGGTGGAGACACCGAACGGCGGTGGCGATGGTGGTGGCGGCGGCGGGAGTCACTGGACGCCAGACCCGCGGCGTTGCCTGCATGCATGAATCATAGCACGCACATGCAGCTAGCTACTCTACGTGTAGTACACATGGTATTAATCCTCTTTCTCCTTTCCAAGCTATATATATGCACACACTAATTCATAATACATGCATTATCTTAGTATTTGCTTCAATCAACAACTTTAGGACAAAATAATAAGGACTGATAGATGGCTACCTGTCCCTCACTAGTTAGTTATTAGTTTGATTGTCAACATGCTTGTTTAATTTTTTAGTGACCCATAGTTTAAAAAGATATGCATGCATGTCATTGATTTTCTAGCTTCTAGCTTTCTAACCCTACCAAATATAATTGGGTCATTTATGAATTTGTTTTAATTAGGAGTTTGCTAAATTCCAGGTGTCTAGAATTTAGTTTTCTTTCATTGAATGATAATTGTATACATTTTATATTAAAATTGCAGATTTGCATTTTTCAATTTCAAGAATAAAAAACCCATTAGACAAAAACCCAAACCTGATAAATTCTTTTTTTTGTGTGTGTGTGTGTTGGCACAAATACAATTAAAAATTTAAATTTACAATATTTTCTATAGTCAGATAAGGACAAAAATTTAATACGTTATGACACAAAGATAAATAACAAATCATAAAAATAACAATTTCCTTGTACTAGTTGGTCGTAAAAGATTGTTGTCTGAAATCGTCTTAAAATTCAGATACCTAGAATACAGGCGAAGTGTTTGTTTTAGTTATTTTTCCTTGCAGGCATGAAAATGGTCTAAAAACAAAAGCACATAAATTATTCAGTCAAAACAAAAGCTAGAGGCTGATGCTTTGAAAAGGCCATTGCCTTGCTGATTCGGCACGTACCCTCCCTCCCTCCCTCCCTCCAGCCGGCATTATTAGGCTCTCCACCTGAGGGCCGGCCGCCGGCCGGTCAACGCCGGCCATGCATGCATGCTTAACTAATTGTCTTCTTGCCATGCTACCATTCATGAGCTAGTAAGAGTAGTAAGCAAAACTAGTATATGTTATACTCCCTCCATTTTAAATTACCGTATGTAATTCTAAGTTTTTTTTTCATTTGACTAAATTTATAGAAAAATTATAAAGATTTATGATATCAAATAGGTATACTATGAAAAATAGAAATTTAATGATACTTAATTGGTATCATAAATATTATTTTTATTATATAAATTTGATCAAACTTGAGATTTTAACTCTCAATAAAGTTAGAATAACTTATAATTTAGGAAGAAGAAAATACATTATATCATAATCTTCGTATCATCCCAGGTATATCTTATTTAGTGTGGTGTAGTATATCGTATCATCATATCAACCAGGTAGCTTAATTAGCACTGATAATTTGGAAAAGAAAACGCAGGCATGCATGAATCATAGCACGCACACATGACGTATAGTACACATCATATTGATCCTCTTTCTCCTTTCCAAAAGCTATATATATATGCAGACACTAATTCATAATACATGCATTATCTTAGTATTTGCTTCAATCAATTTTAGGAAAAACATAAGGAGTCTAATAGATGACTAACTTGTGACACTAATTAGTTATTAGTTTGATGGTCAACTTGTTTGTTTCATTTTCTAGTGATGCATAGTTTAAAAAGACATGCATGCATGTCATTGATTTTCTAGCTTCTAACCTTCTAACCCGGCCTGCCCATTATAATTGGGTCATTTATGCATTTGTTTTAGGGATTTGCTAAATTTCAAGTGCCTGAAATTTAGTTTTCTTTCAGTAGATAATAATTGTATATATTTTATATCAAAATTGTAATGTTAGTTCATTACAATTTTTGTACACACAATTAGACAAAAACCCAAATTAGATAAAATCTTTTTTTGTATGTGTTTGTTGGCACAAATACAATTAAATTAAAATTAAAAATTATAATTATTTCTATAGTCAGACAAGGACAAAATTTTGATATTCGATACGTTATTATAACACAAAGACACATAACAAATCACAAAAAATAACAATTACTTGTACTAGTCGGTGGTAAAATAGTGTTGGTTGAAATCATCTTAAAATTCAGGCACCTAAAATATGAGAAAAGTGTTTGTTTTATTTTTTCTTGCATGCATGAAAATAGTCTAAAAACAAAAGCACATAAATTATTCAGTCAAAACAAAAGCTACAAGAGGCTTGTGCTTTGTTCATCTGCAACTGCAAGGAAAAGAAAAGGCCATTGCCGTTGCTGATCCGGCACGTACTCTCCCTAGCTCCCTTGATTATAGCCTGCACCTGAGGGAGGAGGGCCGGCTGGCGGTCAACGCTGGCCATGCATGCATGCTTAACTAATTGGCTACTTGCCATGCTACCATGCATGAGCTAGTAAGATCGATCGAGGAGTATGAGACACCTTCCTTGCCTCTTCAATCCATCGATCCGATCCATCACCTGCTAGTAACTAGAGAGCTCCAGCAGCCTAGCTCCTTCATCCAGCTGCTAGTAGTTAAGCTAGCTTGCATAATAATGGCGCGGTGGTCGTCGTCGACGGCTGCCACGGTGGCGGCCGTGCTGTGCGCGGGCTTGCTCTACAGCACATTGGCTCTGACGGCGTCGGCGCAGTCTGAGGGCAGCAGCGTGCAGGTGATCATCGTGGACGCCAAGCGCAACAGCACGTTCACCTGCACCGACACCAAGAAGAACTCCAAGCGGCCCGGGTGCTCCGGCTCCGCCACCTGCCCCGCCCGATGCCCCGAGAAGTGCGTCGTCCTCTGCCGAATCTGCAAGACCCTCTGCTGTAAGCAATTAACGGCTTCTTCTTCCTCTTCTTCCTTCGATCGATCGACCAACCCCCAATTAATTATTCCTTCGATCGACTAAACTGTATCTAGTGTAGTGTGCGACTCCTACCCCGGCGCGACGTGCGGCGACCCGCGCTTCACGGGCGCCGACGGCAACAACTTCTACTTCCACGGCAAGAAGGACCAGGACTTCTGCATCGTCTCCGACGCCGGCCTCCACATCAACGCCCACTTCGTCGGCAAGCGCAACCCGGCCATGAGCCGCGACTTCACCTGGATCCAGGCGCTGGGCGTCCGCTTCGGCCACCACAGCCTCTACCTCGGCGCCCAGAAGACGGCCAAGTGGGACGCCACCGCCGACCACCTCGCGCTCGCCTTCGACGACGAGGACGTCGACGTCGCCGCCCTGCTGCCGCCCGGCTTCGTCGGCGCGCGCTGGTCCCCGTCCACGGCCCCGGCCCTGTCCGTCACCCGCACCGCCGAGGTCAACACCGTCGTCGTCGAGCTCAGGGGCGTCTTCCGCATCGTCGCCAACGTCGTGCCCATCACCGCCGAGGACTCCCGGATCCACAACTACGGCGTCACCGACGACGACAGCCTCGCCCACCTTGACCTCGGATTCAAGTTCTACGACCTCACCGACGACGTCCACGGCGTGCTGGGGCAGACCTACCGCACGGACTACGTCAACAGGCTCAACGTCACCTCCAACATGCCAGTCATGGGAGGCGCCGACACCTTCCGCTCGTCGGGACTCTTCGACGCCGACTGCGCGGTCGCCAGATTCGGACGCAACAACGCCGCTTCCTTGGCCGCCGGCGCCGGCATCGCCATGGTCACTGATGACGCCTAATTTAAGATCGAGATCGAACGAACATGCATGACACCAAAACTAAATCACCGTTATTGTACGAATTAATGTATCTGTAACTGATGTCCCGACCTAAGTATTGTGTTGTATTGGTTACTACTGTATTCGTTGAAACCAACTACTGTAATAATATGATAATAATTCAGGAGCATCCAAAGTAAAGAATGCAATAAGCCTGCTGAGGACAATCGTCTTTGAACCCACACGTGCTATATATATAAGTCCTCAAACTTGCCAAACCGGCTACACAAGGTCTAAATTACTGTTGTTTGCAATAAAGTCAGCATTATGTGGCATCACATTTAATCCCTCGCATCTCCTTCTCTACCCCCACTTATACGGAAGTCGTCCCTATCTCTCATCGCTTTGTCATCACTTCCTTCTATGTCCGACCTTTGATGTGCGCTCCTACCCTTTGATTTCGTGGCGCTTGGACAACATTGTACAATAAGGTCCTACCAAAGTTGAGGATGAGGAGCCCAACTCGCCCATGGATTGTTGTCATCAGACCTTGACCGTGGCCAAGCTCGGCAAGTGTGTGGAGGATAGGAGGGAGCGTGCGCGTGCGAGGCCAACTGCCGCCACTTGGTCATGGTCGTAGTGTTGCCATTTTTTGTTTAGAGGTGCTCTAGATGTTGTTTATGGGTTATTGTTGGTGCTAGTTCTTATGCATATGAGGGAGTAGTGGGGAAGGAGATGAGAGAAACGGATAACATATAGGCCCCACATGTCAGGTGCATATGAGAAACCACACAGACAGCATATCACAAACAATGGTGATTTGGACCTTATCTGACCCAATTATCAAGTTTAGGAACCTAGATAATCAATTTTGGACCTAGATTACATTGTTGTTCAAGTTTAATTGTCTCATGTAGCTTCTGTAGCAAGTTTGGGGACATGGATATATGCAATTTTAGAAGCTTGGGGACCTGGAGCCTTCTTATACCTAGGTGTAGGGCTACCTTGGTTAAGCATGCATGTTTGGGTGTGGCATGCTCCGGTATGTTGTATAATAACATGTTGAACCAGAAGCTAGACCTCTGCGATGTAACATGTAAACTTAATTTGCATGAATAACATGTATGGTAAAGCTTAATACTTTTATGTGTTGAAGACTTGGTTGTGACTATGTATGATATTTAGCCTATGTTTTTATCTATATGCATAGTGGGATACTAGATACATAGATGGCATGCTCCAGGGTTCGGGGACGGCCAAGTAACTAGGCTAAACCAAACTGTTAACCAGTTGACTAGCTTGTAACCTCGTTAAGCTGAGCCAGTCAACTGTTTGATAGCCTAGTTTAACCTGGTTAATTTAGTGTTTCCTTGCATCATTTTCTTGATGCAATTCATTTTTTTGCTACTTTATGGGTCCAACAACCTATGTAGTATGCATTATGTTTTCACTCTCCTTACCATCTCTATCCATTCTTTCTAAAAAATTGGTTAAAGTTGGAAAAACTTGAACCTGGACAAATCCAAAAGTGAACTTTAAGTTTTGTTACTTGTTTACACTGTTGTTTAAAGCTTTTATAGGTGACATATTCAACCTCCTTGCAGTTAAGGTCATTTTGTACTTGGACTGAAAAAGCTAGCTCCAAAGGATGATAATAGTTTATAAAACCTTACCAAATCAGAAATCTAGTGATTAATTAGGTTGAGGTATTTAATCTGGAGCAATCCATGCCAACCAATGAAGTTAGCTCTGATATCACCTTAGTATATTCGACTAGAGAGGAAGTTTCAGTCTATATCGAAACATCTAACTTATAACAGTTTAAACTCCACAAAGAGTCCATGCCTGACCCACCTTTAAAGCTTTCGATGTATTTAAACTATTAACACAACTAGCTAGTTTCAGGCTCTTGGTGGATAATCCTTGGAATACAAGGTTGTGTCAAGATATTCGAACTGCATCTCCCCTAATATAATGGTACAACATCTATATACACTCCAATTTAATCCAAAGATTCTTTTAGAAATAACAATGTGCTGATTCCTTTGGCACACCAACCTATCGTCCAAGAGCTTTCTACAGTCATGCACCGACAAAATCCAATACCACATTTAAGAGCGTCTTCATCGACAAGGTCCAGTACCACATTCAAGAGCGCCCTCATCAATATTTCAAAAAGACATTGACTAGAGATGCACTATTCTTTCTAGTCACGATGAAGAGCTTGTTTGACATGATTCTAACTTCGATGATTTTATTTTGGAGTGGCATAAAAAGTGCATTTAGAGCTTATAAAGAAATAAAATAGGAATAGAACCATACCTAAATCCCTGTGGATTTAACATATCCGGCAGATCCAGTTTTGAACTCTTCTTTTCCTTCTTCTGATGGTGATGATTGAAAGGAGGCGCTGAAGAACTATGTGTGTCAACACTAACAGTAGCACGCACACACTCCAAACACTAGTAGTGTGCCGACCAGAAACGAACACGGGAGGCATTAGCATACCAAATTGGGCCAATCACAGGCTGCGTTGACCAATCTGGCGGCAAAAGTTGACTCCAAATTCCCCTCTCTTCCGTCTCTCTCTAATCGCCCTCCTCTCTTCTCTTCTTTCTTCCCCCCTTTCTGCTTCCTCCCCACAAGCCTGCGTTGCGACGACGTCAGCAGCCCCGCCGACTCCACCCCTTCCCCTCCTCCCCCCTCGCCGCGGGAGCAATTCCGCCCCCAATCGGCCGCCGGGACCTTTCTCCCTTCCAATTCCCGCGGCATCCGATGCGCGTCGCCGCCACCGCCGCCGCCGGCGCGCTCAGATAGCCCAGCCGAGCCGGCGACGACGAGGAGAGGAAGGGCGGACCCTAGCCCTAGCAGCAATCCGGCCCCTTGCCACATGTCCGGGAGCTTCCGCGAGGGCGCGGGGCCGGGGACGCCCACGCGCCCCCGCCCACGTCGACGCCGCCCCTCTCGCAGTTCCTCGCGCTCGACGCCCTCCCCTCCTGGGGCTCCGACCCCAAGCAGCCGCACTGGCGCCACCCCGAGCTCCGACGCGCGCTCGCCTCCGACGACCAGGCCGACGAGCTCAGGCGGATCCGCGCCAGCGTCCAGGACTCCGCGGGAAAAGGCCAAGTGCGTACCCTTCCCTTTCCCCCCTGCTCTGTCTAATCTCGCATTGCCGACGCTGACTGCCCGCTGCCCAAATCAGGGAGAAGGTCAGGTCGCTGCACGAGGCCATCCAGAAGCTGGACAAGTACAAGAACATTGTCACCCGCAAGCGCCAGCGCTCCACCGACGCGTCGTCCGCGCCCGACAAGCTCGGAGGGCCCGCCGGCGCCTCCTCCTCGTCCTCGGGCGCGCTCAGGATGGGCGCGCAGAACAACTCCGCTGTCCTTAGCAAGCGCGTGCGCTCCTCGCTCGCCGATGCCCGGGTTCGTCTGCTCGCCCCACTCTTCGTCTCAGCTCACAGAGTTTCCACTTCTTCCTTTGTTTGTTTTGGCCACGGCAAAATATTCCTGATTTCGTTAATAGTCTCCATCAGATTCTGGAATCTGGATCATGGTCGTTGAAAAGGTTGTACCTTTTCAGTCTTTGCAGCTCATTAAAAATCAAGCGAGTGTAGCTAGTTACTCATGTTCTTTTGTCGCGTATCGGCGGAAACCAGTGTGATTCCAGAAAGCTTGCTCTTCTTGTAAGCTGAGTTGCATGGGGACCTGGCTGCCACCCTGTTCTCACCTCATTTTTCACCTATTAACAGCATGCAGGACAAGCGTAGGAAAATGCTGATCTTCGTTAAATTCCGCACTCAACTGATATAGCCTTTTATTCTCACACTCATGTCACTCATAGTCATCTGTACCTAGTCTTATTGTTCCTGGGATTGGAAACTACTACAACTCTGCTTGACCTAGTTTCAATGCTGCTTCACCTTCAAAAATATGACCTTTTGACTAAAGCGCTTCATGTATGCTGTGTTCTTCTGAACTTCAATCACAGTTTTTACCATTAAACTCTTTTCACATTCCTTATGAACTTCCTGTGTTACCATTTCTTCACTTAAAAAAACTTGGTCTGTTGTTTATGCATGTTTCAGGTTGAAGGACGTGGTAGTGTTCCTACAAGGCAAGGCCCTTTGGTTAGTAATGAGAAGAATTCACCTGTGGAGAAGGAAAAGAGCAGTACAAGAATATCTGCTACAGTATCAGCACTTTCTGATGACAAATTGCGGGGTTTATCTACTGGCAGTGAAGGGTGGGAAAAAAAGATGAAGCGTAAGCGCTCTGTTGGAACAATGCTCAGCAGAGGCAGTGATGCGGATCGAGATGTCAAATCCGTGGGTCAGCATAGACCAACCAATGAAGTACGCCCACGATCTAGTGATGGCCTTGGATATAGGTAAAACCTGTGCTTGCCATAATCTTCTGTTCCTTGAGTTAGAACTTTAGTTTGTTTCTGGTTGCTAACTTCCTGAAATGATTGTCTGATTGATCATCATGCTGAACAAAAGCATGTAATCTTGGGACAACTTAAAACATTGAGAAGATTTATATGGTATGTTTACAAATTGATATCATCTGCTACCCTGAGATAGAGATATAAGGGTTCAACATCAGTGAGTAGAATGATATATATGTCCATCATCAGAAAGGTGGTGTTTGGCAGCTTGTGTTTTTAGCTCTTGCTTGGGCTATCCTTTGATCAACATGTTTTTTTTTTTTTTTTTTTGTCTTCTGGAACCTGAATCCTCTTCCAGTACTATATTTGGAAATCTTTTTGCCTGGGTATCCATGTTAGAGCTCATCTTTCTTAATTCTCACGTTGCAGACATGGAGTTTCTGCCGGAGCTCTAGCAGGTAACAAGTTGGATGGCACTTCTCAGCCGAATAACATTGTATCCCGCATTCTGTCCAAGTCAGATGCTGATTATGTGGCTCAGCCAAATGAAAGAAGAGAACGTCATGCTGGAGTTGAAAAAGAAAGGACTACAGTAAAAGGAAACAAGTAAGCTAAGATACTTTTGTTGTCCTGATAATTCACGTATTTTCTTTGCTACATGTATGTGAAGGAGTATTGCAAATTTGCCATTTATTTGATGATATGCAATTTATTAACTAGGGCAAATACTTCTGATGATATGCAAAACGGAAGCTTAAGCCCCTTGCCCAAGGCTAAAGCTTGCAGGGCACCAAGAACCAGTTCGCTAGCTATGAACTCGTCTTCTAGTTTCCAGCGTTCAACCGGAGGAAGTGATGAATGGGAAGAAGCACCTTACCCAAATAAAAAGCCTCACCTTTGGGAGGCGTGACAAATCGCAAACGTTCCACACATTCAAATGCTTCCTCACCGCCTATTGCCTGGGTTGGGCAACGCCCACAGAAGATGTCGCGGACAAGAAGAGCAAATGTTGTTTCTCCAGTGTCAAATTTTGATGAAGCGTTATCTGAAGGATCACCTCTTGACACTGCCACTAGATCAACACCTATAGAGTCTGGCAGTGTCTTGCTGACAAAGAACACATCAACAACCAAAATGGATGGCATCTCATCTCCTGCTGGGTTGTCAGAAAGTGAGGGATCGGCTGTGACTGAAAGCAAGTCCAAGGAGAAAGCCATGCATAGTGGTGAAGTGGGTAACGAGGGTGCAAATACAGCTCATAATGCAATGGGATTGATATTTTCATCAAATAAAAATAGGATCCCTTTGAAAGAAGAGCTGGAAGATGGTGGTGTTCGTCGTCAAGGGAGGAGTGGAAGGGGTGCTATGCATGTCAAGGGGTGTTCTCCCATACCAAAAGAAAAACTGGACACTGCAGAAACAAGAAAGCCAATAAAAGGTGGAAGACCTGGATCTGAAAAGAACGAGAGGTACATAATTGTCAGCTTTTGGTGGCATTGGGGATCATAGCTTTTCATATGAAACTTGATTTGATCGTTTAATCATCTGTGCAGTAAGTTGGGGCGGCCACCAATGAAAAAAGGCTCTGACCGCAAAGCTTCATCCTGGCATTCACAGGCTCTAAGTAGTGATGTTACAGACATAACAGGTTTTCTGAAGATGCTTTACCTTTATTACTCATGTCCCTTGCCATTATCCTTTCTCTTATAATAACTAATAATTGTGCATTGCAGGTGAACCAGAAGATGACCAAGAGGAGCTTTTAGCTGCTGTTAATGCTGCTCGCAGCGCTATTGGTGCGTATGCTGCCTTATCCCCCCCTCTTCTGTGATCTCTGTCAGACTTCTCTTTGGGTTGATGGTTTATAACTTCCTTTCTTCTGCAGTTAGTGCCTATTCTGGCCCTTTTTGGAAGAAAATGGAACCCATGCTAACTTTTATGAGCTCAGAAAATTTATCTTTCTTAAAAAACCAGGTTGGTGCAAGTTTTGCTTTAGATATCATGATTGAATGTACTTTTATTGTTTGCTGCGACGGATTCTGATTTGTTAGTTTGTGGTCAGATCAACCTTGTTGAAGAGCTTGAGATGAGCATGTCTTGCATGTCTGACAGTGAACATGATATTATAGCTTCAGTTGATCACAGAAGAATGTCAAAGATGGTATGTGATTTCATGACATCAATAATTCCAAATTATTCCAATAAAATGTTTCCCCTTACATGGAAATTTATTGCCTATATATGACTTTTGTCATATGTCTGAAAAAACTGCAGGAGGAGCATTCATCTCAGGGACTGGCTCCATCTAATTTTTCTCCCTCATCCCAGCAGAGTAAAACTAATGGAGTCGGAGCAAAAGGATCTATTGGCTGTTTTTCTCATGGTGACGAAAGCCGTACGGGACCACAAAAGCTGGAAGCTGATAAATGGTTTAATGAAATGGCTCCAATGGCACACAGACTCCTTTCGGCTTTAATTATGGAAGATGACTTACCTGATTCCAATGGGGTGCAAAGAGATATTCTTGTTGAATTTCCAAATAGCCACAACCACACTGTCAACAGATACTTAGAAAATGAATTTCAAGCTAGTGGCATAACATCTAATTTTGGGTTGAGTGTGGATTTCGTGCACTCAAACAGTACTTCTGTGGTACATCAGAGCATGTGCAATGGTTTTACAGCTTCAAGCAATTTCATCAATTCAAACAGTGAAAATTCAGTTCATAGTGAGAATTTATCAGATGGACTCAATTTTACAGTATACCCAGAAAGTGGCCCTTTGCATGACTTGATACCACCAATTCCACGGCAATGTCAAAATCCAGGGAAAGATTTCCCTTTATCTCCATATGAGTATCAATATGGGCAGATGTCTGTGGAAGATAAGATTTTAATTGAGCTGCAAAGTATTGGCATTTGTCCAGAGACAGTGGTATGTCCCTTAAACTCTGGTCTTCCTTTATACAGTTTTTTTAAATGGAACCCTATATGCATTGCTTACCAGGAAACATGTCAAATAATTAGAAAACCATAGTCTACAATTCCGGGTAAGATGCTTCTTCAGGTGGTACTTCTTTGGTTTTTTGTGTGTGTGTGTGTGTGTGTGTGTGGGGGGGGCGCTCATATGGTTTGATATTTGTCATACTTTGATATGTTTCCATCTCTGTTCTCTTGTTTAGTGTTTTTGACTCACTTATACTGAAGAAAAGGATAGGATGGTTACTTTGCCCCTTTGTGTCTCTTTGTAGTTACAATCTCATTGTTTTCTTACAAGCACCCCTCTTTGCCTCAGTGATCCGTTAATAAAGAGATCGAAAAGCACATACTGAATGAGATATAGGCAATATAGGTAGATTTAGTTATCTATGTTCTTGGTATCTTGAAGAGTTTTCTTCACTCCTGAAACATCAGACAGAAAGAAGCAACGAGTGAGGAAGTGTTTGATGTGCCTAGATAGCTGTCATCCCAGAGGCAGAAATGCTATTTTTTTTTAATATTGTACGCTGTCTTATCTGTGTTATAATCTATATAGTCCTTAGAAAGTCGAACTGTATGTAATAACCATAATTTGTGCTTCCCCCTCATACATTCTGGTTTTTTATTCTTGCCTCATCTGTGCAACATTACTCTTTTCAGCCGAAGCTAGATGATGGAGAAGATGAGGACATTAATAAAATGATTTCAGAGTTGAGGAAAAGGCTGCATGATCAGGTTACATGAACAACCCCTGGTCCCTCCTAATAGCATGTCTTCAGTTTTGATTAAACTTGGATGGGTTCGTTGTAATGTTTTCAGTGTGTCAACTGTTAGGATTTCCTTTTTCTACAAATATTATAATTACTTTTGAAATGTTAATAATGTAGAAGCACATATATAAAGTTGATGTTGACCATCTGGCATCACTGCGTGTTTAAAAGATTAAGTTTCATAGTAGCTAAAAGATTGAGTTTCATAGTAGCTACATATTTAAGTGGCATCTTGGCAAATAAGGGCTAAGAGAGGACCAGCATATTTTTCTTTGGAAAAAACACTGCCATTTTGTACCCCTTCTTCATAATGGTTTGAATACATGTCTGAAATCATGGAAATCAGAGATTTATTCCTATTTTATGCTAGGGTCTGTATATAGAGATGGTTGCCTATATCGCTAGGTGGAATGGTACCAAAGCGAGGTGGCATAGTTACGGGCTATTCGAGAAGTTTCAGTGGTTTTAAGTGGTTTATCTGAGCCATCTGCATTCAATCTAATGACTAAGACCAATGTTTCTTATTGTACTATTTGAAACTCTCTCACTTGATTCATCAGTGATGTTTTTTTCATAACTTTACATGCATACATTCTGAAAAATTAAATTGCTTTTTTTTTTCTTCACTAGATTTTCACTAATGCGTATTAAAACGATTCTATTCTTGTCTTTGCAGGTGAACCAAAAGAAATGCAGATTACATAAGCTAGATAAATCAATTCAAGATACAAAGAATATTGAGGAGAGGTAGTGATATATTATTTTTTATACATTATATCTTAAATGCTAGCGCACAAAGTTTTAATGGCTAACTTTAAGACTACTTGACAGGAGCTTGGAGCAACATGCTATGAACAAACTGGTTGAAAGGGCATACAGAAAACTCAAGGTAGTTGTTCTTAAATCAATGTTGACGCCGCATGAGATTACATATGTCCTGGCTCTGCTATTTTAGTTGTGGTTTGGGGAGATATAAGATGGCCGTCCTTCATTGCTTTAACAAAGACCATTATCATTTTTTTTTTTTTTTTTCTTAAGTTGGTGAATGAAATCTTGGCCTCCCCATGTTGAATGATCCTTGCCCTTTTAAGCTTAATATATTTTTTTTTGCTTAGCAAAAAAGGGGTAATATGTATTAGTCCCATTAACTTGATCCTGATTGCATCTCTTCTTTATGATAATGTTGTAGGGTGGGCGGATTGGCTCTAGTCACAAGGCTGGTGTCAGTAAATCTGCCAATAAAGCTGCAAAACAGCTTGCCTTGGCTTTTGCCAAGCGTACTCTTGTTCGATGCCACAAATTTGATGAAACAGGGAAAAGCTGCTTCAGTGAGCCTTCTCTTTGGAGTGTGCTGTCTGCACCCTTGCCAAGCAGTGATGCAAAATCCACAGAGGGTAATTTATGTGCTACTGTTGCTCAGAGAGAAATGACTTATGTTTGTGTACTTGAAAGCAGACTGTAACATGGACACTTTTGTGTCAAACTAATTCTTTCATCAAAATCATAACTTCTTGCTTGCTTTTGTTTGGGGTTCAGGTGTAGAGAGGCTGAAGCATCAAAAGCTTGACAGAACTCCATTCGATCAAGGTAACTTTGCAATTCTCATGACGATTCTACTGGTTGATGTCTGAAGACTACTACTGTTTGATCAAGTTACTTCAACTTGCTGCTTTTCATATCACAGGTGGCTCAAAATGGAAAAAGGGTGACAGGGAACGGGATCACACCAGGGATGCATCTGCAAAGGGCTCTGGATTGAAATCAGGGCGCCATTCATCAGGTGGCAGCGGGAGGAGTGGCGAGCGCAAAAACAAGACAAAGCCGAAGCAAAAGCTGGCGCAGCTATCAACTTCTGGAAACGTACTGGGTAGAGTCGTTGAGCCGTTTTCATCTCCGACAGTCCAAGAGCCCCCTGAACCTCCAAGCGAGAAAAAGACACAGCATCCAACTAGGAATACTTCCAGCAACACCGCCCAGCGACTTACCGCGGATGCTGGACTGCCAGTGTTGCCTGGATTAGATGACATATTGGACGGTGCAGGAGGGCTTGATGGGCAGGGCAACGATATCAGCTCATGGTTTACGGATGGCCTCGATGACTCGTTGCAAGACATTGATCTTTCTGGCGCCCTGGAAATCCCAGACGATGACCTCACCCAGCTGGGATTTATATAAGGAGAAGGAAGCAATTTGTTGTTTGTCCTGTGCATATGTTGCGAGTGTGGATGCCATGTTTTTTCCTTACCTAATGTATGTTAGAGCTAATCGATTTAATCTCCCTGCCACAACCTGGTAGGGCAGAGGTTGTAATCTGTAATTAGGCTGGTGGATTCGTGTCGATATCCGGAGTCTGCTGGCATGGAGTGGATGGTTGCACTGTTGCAGATGAGGTATTCGATTCTTGTAGCAGTAAGAACATGTTCAGATTTGCTAATATCATTTAGTTTGTGGTTCTGCTCCCTGGATTGTCCTGTCGGAATCCTTCTCCCAAGCCACGTGAATGGGAGTGTATTAGCGTGCATCCAATAAGGCTTGAATCTCTCTGCGAAAAGCTTGTCCTTTGCATGCCCTGTCTGTTAGACGCGTTGCAAAAGGATGACCTCGTCGCCCATGTGAAAGCATGTTTAGCGTGTGTTTGAGCTAAACTATGTAGAATCATTCTATCTGATTAACAAGCCTCCAGACTAATGCATAACAGATACGGGTCCATAGCTCAGTGGTAGAGCAATTGACTGCAGATCAATAGGTCTCCGGTTCGAACCCGGATGGGCCCTCTAGATTTTTCCTTTTTTTTTTTTTCTATTTTTGATAACAAACTTATTTATTTTATTTTAACTTCTTTTTCTTAAAAAAAGTTCTGGACTTCTTTTAATTTTCTTTCTATTTATTTTTTTTTTTTTCTATTTTTGATAACAAACTTATTTATTTTATTTTAACTGCTTTTTTTCTTAAAAAAGTTCTGGACATCTTTTTAATTTTATTTCTATTTTCGATAACAAACTCATTTATTTTTTGTTTTTTCTAAGAAAAAATTCTGTCTTTTCCTTTTTTTTTAACAAACTCATTTATTTCTACATTTTTCTTCAGTTTTTTTTTTATTTTTTGATAACAAACTCATTTATTTCAAGAACTATGTATTGTTAGGAGTTTGAGTTTGAAAGACTCAAGATGCGTGCATACACTTTTCTTTTTTGACAACAAACTCATGCATATACTTTCCTTTTTCTTTTACAACAGACTCATTTTATTTTAAGTACAACATACTGAGTTTGAAAGGCTTGTTTTTTTTTTTCTGTTGTAGTTCTTTTTTATAATAACAAACTCATTTTATTTCAAGTACAATGTACTGGTAGGAATTTGAGTTAGTGTGAAAGACTAAGTTTAAGGCTACCACCTATCCATAAGGTCCTGCTCCTGAAGAGCAAAAATGACATGCATGTATCTCTTCTCTCAGGTCGGTGATCACCACATATGCTTCAACATTTGCTTCACCTGTGTGTCAGGTTGTGGGCAATATTCTTGTGCAAGCTACCAGGAGTATCTTCGAGACCACCTGCCCATATGACATGGAATTTTGATACAGAGGTGAAGGTTGGGGCACTACATCAACATTGCACGTTGGAGAAGCCCTAAGAGGAGGGTGATTCCCATAAGAGGCAGGGACAGATACGAGTTAGATTTGAAGAATATGAAGAAAGAGATTGGGAGGACCTTTAATCACACAGTGCATATGTATTCTGTTAGCCAAGCAAGCGCAAGCTCAAATTGTCTGTTGAAACAACCATCTTTATTTCAATTTCCACCTTTTTTCTTGTTGTCTACAAAATGAATGAACTCACAAACGTGTCTATACGTATAAAGCTATACGTTACCTTTTCTCTTTCGTCATCTTCTCTATCTTTTGTTTTGCTTCCAATATATAGCCATCCGTACGAACTTAAACAACAACGACAGTTTGGCCGAGTGGTCTAAGGCGCCAGATTTAGGCTCTGGTCCAAAAGGGCGTGGGTTCAAATCCCACAGCTGTCACTTTGTGTTCTTTTGTTTTTTTGTACATTTCCATCCTTATTTTTCTTCTTTTTTCCTTTTCAATGTTACTTTTATGTGATCCTATCAGGTTTCGGATCAGAAAAAGGGGGGAAATAATTTAAGACCCAAATTGAAAAGATGGCTTTGCATTGAGGTTCTCTGCAGCTGCCTCATTTCATTAGGTGCAGCCCTCTTTTTTGGTGCTCCACAACCTTCGGCACACTGTCTATTGCATGCGCAATTCATGTGTTCATGAGTCAGAAAATTAAAGGTACGAAAAGGCATAATAGCAACAGAAAGTTTTTTTTAACGAAACTAATAATAGCTCAAATAGCTCTGTAACAAATTATTGTCAATTTGCCATTTACATGCAGATACACAGCCTCTACGCTGCATGCAGCTTTCCGTTGAACAATTTCCCAGCCACAGCTGATTCAATTTCTGATGGCTGCACGGCAGCAGGATCCACAATTCCACATCATATTTATTTATTTATTTCCTTGACTGTCATATACATCTACTGCACAGAATCAATATAATGTAATGAATCAATAGGTACAGCTTCTCTAACTCACAACCCTTCTGCTCTGCTATCCAGCTACTATAGGAACTCAAGTCCAAAACGCCTCAAACCATGGCTCACGATCACATGCCCCTCACTTCAAATCACTTCACTAACAATGCTTTGCTCCTCAACGTGAGGCAGATTCTGACAAGGATATAATATAGCATCTTCCAACATAGCAACGCTGCCACCGTCTACATTGTCTATACACAGTGGCAATGGGCTAGCTGCTTGCTTTTTGTACATGCAGCTGATGGTGCATTTGATGACATCTCCTAATGGGTACCACCATTCACTGCTGGATTGCACATAGCTCCCAGTTCCCTTCGCCGTCAATGAGCTTCAGCTCCAAGGCATGGAAGGGTATCAAAGCAGGCCTCTGTAATTGGGGAAAAGTTTCAGCAACACGATCAATTCATTTCGCAAAACAAGTTGTGAATAAATTGACAAGACATTCAGCATCTTTTTTTTTTTTTTTTTTTGACAGTTCACCACCATCAGAAATTTTATCGCAGGGATTGTCCAAATGCTTACTTGTGAGGAAGTGATCACAGTTATGCCCATGCTAGTTGCAAGCCTGTAAAGATGCTCTTCAACATCGACACTCGTAGCACTGCAGTCAAGCATGAATTTAGGACCCACAGTAACTGATCAGCATAGAGAAAACAAAATGCAAAAATCAAAAGAGCATTGTAACAGAATGCGTACTTGGTGCACTCGTCGAGGATACCAAACTTAGGATGATGAAAAAACAAACGAGCCTGACAAAAGAAGAGAGTGATTTTTCAATTAACTCGATAGCAGTATAAAATGAGAAAGGAACAAATAAAGGTGGTCTGCCAATTAATACTGACCATCCCAAGCCTCTGTTGTTCTCCTAACGATAGAACATCTTCCCAGTTTGGTGTAGAATCCCATCCTTCTCTTTCTAGAAGATACACCAGCCGGACATTCTCTAGAATTGTCTTCAGGTGATCATCCAGCAGCACAGAGGCACTAGAATTGTTACCTATATTACCACAGTTTTCCCGTTACCAGGGCAAGCAACAATATACTTTATTACTTCCAATCAACTGAACTGGCATGCTCCTAGCTAATCATAATACAAGGTTCTTGCTAGTTACACAGCTATTTCAAGAGGTAGGCATACCAGATCTATGTAACGAAAGAACTTTTATCTTCGCTTCCTCCCTTGAGAGAGGGTATATGATCTGATCCCGCAGAGTACCTAGGCTGGTATATGGCCGCTGAGGAACATGAAACATCCCTTCTGGGGGCTTGGTAACTCTCCCACAGAAGGTGGGCCACAGATCCCTGAGCACTCTAAAAATAGAACTCTTTCCACTACCATTGGGACCTACAGCAAAACGTAAAATGAATCATGGCAATATAAGCTCACTGCTGAGAAGATAGAAAAAAAAAAAGGTTGCCTGCACAAAGACTGAATACCAGTCAGAAGAAGGCCTTTCCCTTGTACCACATTGCATGAGAGTTTTCTAGCCAATAGCTTCTGTGATGGTGTTACAATGTCCACTTCATGAAATGAAATAATTTCTTCTGAGGCTGCACTGATGGCATTGGAAGACACCACAGTATCTGGGGGGACATTGATTTTAAAAGCAAGTTCAGGATAAAAAAACCTTTTTTTTTCTCAAACAGGCAAGAGAGTTGCATATCTTCATATTAAAGAGATAAGGGGGGAAGAAAGCCCATATAAGGCAACCATCTTACCTCATCTAGGAAGTAAGAACAGGTTACAAAAAATATAACTAATGGCCATATCATTTTCAACTTTGTCAGGATGGTTGAAATGCAACTATTAACTTTTCTGCCAGTTCTGGCAAACAGCTGACAAAACCTTAAGAAAACTGTACGGTTTTCAGGCCATTGCTATGCAACATTACTATTAAACTTGGCATGATGAAAAGGTTAAAAACAAAATTCTTACAGCAAAGCTCAACCATTAATAAACATTCTGCACAGAAATCTTGTTGCTGACATGTCAGATTGCACAATGTTTGTGGAACAACAGGAATAATATGTACACATGACAAATCAACTATATAATAATTACTTAAAATATTGAAATTTGAGAACTTAACATGATTGCTATTGTCTATTAAGTCCTACCAAACTGAACTTACTTCTTTGAGCGACACGTGTAAACTCCTCAAGCTCAAAGATCCGGTTAATCCCACCAGAGAGTTCAAGGAACTTCTTATGTAACTCAAGAATGTCGCCGAAGGCTATGAAGCTCTGTGACACCACTGAAGCCAAGAACCGCAGAGCATGTGCCAACTCTCCTGTTGCACGAAGCAAAGGTAAAATGCATATCGGGATGTTTATAAGATGGAGAATAATATAATTTGGAAAAATGGAAGAGTTTTGAAGATTACTACCTTGAGTTGAGGTTAAAGCTCTGTCTCCCTTGTGCTCCAAAGCATACAACAGACTCAGACCCCATGTTACATTGTGTGGAAGTTGCTTTGTTACAAAATCATCAACAATACCATAAAGCCACTGTTTCCTCAAAAGAATCTTTGAGTGGTTAATTAATCTGACGAATTTAGCCTCAACCATCTGAAATATGAGAATAGATAACAAGCAGAAAAGTTATGATCATCTAATTGAACAAAATAAGGGTAGCAGAAGCTATTTGGGTGGGTGGGGAGGGGGGGCATCTTTACCAGTTAGAAATTGTAAACATAACATGTGCAGTAGAACTGCATACAATGGAAAATATAGGAAACACAAATAACTGTTTTTTACAAATACTAAATGATCTCTGCAAATGCCATAGAGATGCATCAGAAAATGGCATTCCTGTTATGTATGTATTAGAGAGGACTCAGAGGAGACAACCTTGTTATGGTCCACATTATATCATCCTACCTCTGCCCCCACAGCATTTACTCAGCTATTTCAGTTTGTCCAGTTTACCCCTCAACAAGATTTATCTTTTTTGTTTCGCCACGTGCAAGTTAAGTTTTAACGTCAATTTTTTGAGATTAATGATCATATTTTATGTTAAAAAATGTTTTAGTTGGGGAGTAAATTGAACCAAACATTGCTTCAGAGGGTTAATTGGACATAGGCCAAACTTGAGGGGACTAATTTGGAATTTTTTCTAAACAATTCTCATAGTATGAACTTGGGCATTATCCATTTAGCATGATGAAACTTACCGTTTTTTCTCTTGAACCACCACCAAAGAAGGCAATTGATTCAGCATGTGTCCGCAGTCTCGAGTGCATGAACCTTATAAAAGTTCACCAGATTAACATCTAGAATCTTTAAATTGCATGAAAATATGCTTTACTAAAACGCAACAATATATGTAGTATTTTACCTGAATGTTCCTTCAAGTTCTTGTTCTTGGCCTGAGAGACAACCAAAGTCAGGGGATATAGCTCTCAGAAAGCCCAAACCCAGTAACATGTACGCATACAGTATAGCAACTCCTCTTCGTCCAGATAAGAGCTTCATTCTCCAAGTAAACCTGGTGAATTCAGCTGCAATTAGGACAATGAATTCTAGGATGCTAACGAAAACTCCAACCAAGTTCATGATTAGCAATAGGTACAAGGATAACTCACCAAAGAATGTCAACTAGCGGTTTAACCATTCCAGTAACTAGGCCAGCAAGGTCAGTGGTCAACTTGTCTACATCAAGTGTTAATCTTTGGTCTGCATCAATACTTTTACCTGACATATTGAATACCTGAAATCATACACCACAGCTTCAGTCACCCACAGTATTACCGTCGTGAGATATGCAATCTTATTCTCACAGCCAGAACCCCAGCGCAACAAGATAATACAAGGCATGGACACATTTAGGAAAAGCACCAAATATCATTTGACCAAAACTCTGTCCAGACCACAATAAAGCGATGTGATTTAACAGAATATACTTGTGTTCTGGTTGGATAATATACGCTGAATATAAGTGTCATGCAACTTTCTCAAGGCTTGATACTTCTTTCTTCCTATCCATCCCAACCCTAACGCAGTTGTCACCTTTGGCAACTAGCCAACTACTAATGCCACCATAAGCCAGCTTGATAGTTAGGCCAACTCCCAGTGTCTTCTTTATTTTCACATAATATGAACAAATAAATGCATTGGAATCAGGACATGGGGCCAAGTCCCAGATCAAACTGTCAGACATATTTCCCTGCCATCTTATTTCCTCCTGTTACTTGCACCCTACTTTTTTCTAGCCTGGGCCAACATTACGTTGATCTGCCTGCTGGAGTGCTGGAGCCACAAGCATCTTACCCAATAATGCAGAGTGGAGCATTCATATTACAACTTCTAAAGCATTTTGAGAAGGTAAAGTTTCCAAATTTGGAGTGTTTTTATTTATTGTCTAGCCAAAAGGAGCAATTTAGTTATCCTAAATGTGTACTTTTCAACATTGTGTACATTTCAGTAGAAATCTCAAGTACTAGACTACCTTGCCATTGAAAACCCATGATTCAAATTTCAAACCGCTGGCTTCGTAAGCCAAACCCGTACAATTACTCAGTAGGTTAGTTTGATCAAATTAGCATGCCTAACAACCCCAGCATTTCATTCTGAGCAAAATATTCTCCAGCTCTCCACTAGTACAGACTGTGTAGATAAATAAATGTTGCATTAAAAATGAATATCAGGACAGCTGGCACACCACCTACAGTCGTTTGGTACCATATCTAGTATATAGAGAAGCTATAATGTATGGCAGATTAAACAAAAAAGAAAAATAAAGCAAAAATGTGTTTGCATTTTATTGCTTGAGGATATACCTTGTAGAATGCATTTCTTTTCAAATAATATCGAAGCAAATGATTGGTCATGCGAATTCGCCATCCAAGGGCAAGTTTTGCAGTTAGGGTCCTGCACAGATACATATTATTTGAGACCAAGAAATTAAACATGTACAGAAGTTACATTAAATCCTCCAAACTTAAACTTGCATGCCCACGAAAATGTATTCCAAATCCTACATTAAATACTCCCCACTAAAGAAAACTTTGATCATATAGTTTCTTTACTGAAACTTGTGATGAATCGGTGATAGTTTATTATATAAGTCACTGATTATAACACTGCATGTGCTTCATTTGAAATGTAAAGTGATTATTTATTACTCACTGTTATGTGAACAATTGGGTATGGGTCAAAGGACTCAAGTTAGGTTGCTCACATTGGCCAGCTGACTGGGGGCTCTTCTCCCATGCCATTAATCAACATTCTGAGGCTGGTTGGAGAAAGAGGGACTAGAGAACATCTTTGATATGCAGGCATAGAACTCCCAATTAGATTGAAAGTAACTAACCACCTGATATGCATGCACTAATCAACTAAGGTGATGTGCATGCAATTAACACCAAAATCCGTACATCGCAAATAATGCAACTTCCTAATATTAAGATAATGTGATGATGATCCAAATAATCAACAACGTCCTACCCTTATCTATTCCTATGGGAGGAGCTTCCATCTTGCTGCATTTCAAGCTATGTCTCTAGGTACTTGCAGCTAAATGGCTGATGCCCCACATGCACTAATGCTGCAGCAACAACCCTGTGGCCTCCATGTGTAACAGTTACCCAGTGATAAAACTCTTAAAATAGAGTTAACCAATAATTACCTAAGAGATGGTGCCACAAAAGAATTTGCACCACTTTGTAGAATACTGACACCAATCAAGCGAATGAAGGCAGCTTTGTCCTGTTCCAAGACAAACTTCACAGTTGTCCCTGGTAAGATTGGAAGCATCATATGAGAATTACACTTGCAGCTTTTCTAGCAATGGAAGATATCAAAGGGTTAAAAGAAGAACCATTCAACGAAGCAATACGATCAGAGATCCATGTACGAGAGAAAACAAGTACAGCAACAGCAAGCAACTGCCCGCCTTGTTTATCAAATAGTCTAGGAACCTGGGGAGCAAAGTAAATGAGAATAGAATTAGAATTTCAAAGTGTATTAGCACAGGGGACAAAGTCCTAGAGATAATTTAGGGTACTTCATCAGATCTATGTGCGCAACCTTCCTTTTCTAATAGTTACTGAGTTTGTAGTACATTAATCGATTAGTATACTCGACTTGAGAGGTTATTAATTGTTACAGCATATATAGTTTTTTGTTCAAACACAGATCAACCTGTTAACAACATGCAAAGTTACCTGAATTCTACAGTGAAGGCGAATACGAATCATTGCAAAACACAAATCTAAAGAGGAATTGTGAAGCACAAAGGAGAAAAGCATACTAGTATTTTTAGCATTGCAGCTACTCTGAGAGGCAAAGGTCTTGGGTGACATCGTAAATGTGGAATTCGAGATGTCCGTGCTGCATGCTCTATTTCCACCTTAGGGGATGTTGCTATAATCTCTGTAAAGTATGAATGATCCTTGGACCCCAATGAAGCATTGCTCTGGTAAGGCAACCCCACAAAACAGCAGCATTAGAAAATCTGTTAATAATGATGGAGATTGGAACAGAAATTCAGAAGGCCAGAAGCATATACCTTTGCCCTGCTCATAAAAGCCCTTTGAACAGTCAGTGCGTCAGATTTACGATCAGTTTCTGATGATGAAAAATCAGATTCTTCGGTGGAAAATGACGAGTCATCCCTGCAAAATTAGGTTTATTACTAATTTCTAGTGAATTAATTTTGGAAGAACAAACGTTTGACAGCTTATCTCAAGGGCTATAAGTTTTAACCTTCTATGCTGAACATTCCAACCTCCTTCACCGTCCAAGGATAGAACAATATCATGAAATGCAACTAAAGCTGGTCGATGAGATATTGTTATGCAGGATGTACCCATAGCTCGAACCTTTTTGCAAAAAACGTTCTTCCATATCAGTTGTTACGGCACTAGTGCACTCATCAAGGATGGCAAACTTTGGCTTATGGTAGAATAACCTGGCCATTCCCAATCTTTGCTGCTCGCCGAGGGACAGCTCATCACCCCAGTTAACTTCCTTATCAAGAGGATAGCGTTCAAGCAAATATTCCAGGTCAACCTGCATAAGAAGCATGGTTAGAAATTCCAGTTGGTTCATATACTCAAAAGTTGTAGTTCAAGAAGCCACAATATCAAATGTAAAACGCAACTTGAATAGCATTACATTCTTCAGAAGGTCCACCATTCCATCATAGGTAAGCGGCTCAATCTCCTGATCTGCTGTAAGAGGATATATTAGCTGTTCACGTAGTGTTCCAACAGCTGTGTATGGTCTTTGCGGGACATAAAAGATCTCCTTATTTAGATCTGAACCAACACCAGGTTTAACAATGTGGCCAGATACCAGTGGCCATAGACCCCCAAGGACCCGGAAAAGGGAGCTTTTTCCGCTACCATTGGGACCTGGAAGGAGTGTAAATCCGTAAAATTGTTAGCACAGTGGGACATAAGATTTTCAAACAAACATTTTGTGCAAAGATGTATACATATTGAGAGTTTGAGATCGTAACAAGACATAGAAAAGGAATATAAGATCAAAGAGTAAATGCAAGACATTTTAACACTATCGTACAAGAGGGTACAAGAAATGTAAAGACTTCCATCACATCATATCCAACATTGCAACTTCATTATCACACAATCAAATAGCTGTAGATGTTTCTCAAATGGTCTACAACATGTTAAATAGAAATGAACATTAAGCTAAGGATATATAGTTGCATAAACTTGCATATCAGCCTAAGTCCATACAAGTTTCATCACAGAGACCAATGTGATAGTTAAGTTGCAAGTAATGTTCAAAAAACAAAAAAAAGTTAAGTTGCAAGTCTAAATTCAGAATAGCAAATGCTTTATAGAAGATTACCAGTGATCAAAAGATTAGAACCAGTTTCTACCCGGAGAGTCAAACCATCAACTAAAACATTACCTGCAGGTGTGACTACCTGCAACCATTTGACATCAGAAGCAGGAAATAAATAGCAAATAAAAATGAATATGACTCAACCAGCATGTTATTACCTTAACATCTGAAAATTCTATATGGTTTGCTTCACTGACATAATTTCAGGAGAATTGTGATTCAGTGATCTATCACGAACCCCAGATAGCTCACGTGAAACATCCAATAACTCATGAATCCGGTCTGCATAGCCACTGTGAAATTACATTGAAAGTCCATACGCATCACAATCATGACTGTGTAAAGTTTAAACTCAAAAGCAGATGAGCAGAAAATGCATCTGGAACACAAAAAGTAGAACAGGAGTCCACCAAAGTTTCCCAAAGAAAATCAAGTGACAATGTGTTTTGCATGTAAGTAAAAAAAAGAAATAAATAATTCTCCAGCTGTACTATGCCTAAAGTATGGTTCCTATCAAAACAAACATAAATCAAGTATGGTTACTACCAAAACAATCATAAATCTGTGACAGACATCAGTGCAAAACTTTAATGACATTGCAATTCTCGTATACTAGAATGAAAAGGCACCTATGCAGCATGCTACAGGTCCAATCATATAGAAAATAATGTCATAACTGGCAGAGTTTGAAAACTAAAAGCATAGGTTGGTAACATATCAGGGAGAGGATGTTAATGATTTCCAGTCTCCGTAAAAGCACTATACAAAGTGGCATAATGTGTCTTCTTCTTGGAACAATATTAAACCATCAAACAACAAAAAATAGAAGTGAGATTCATCCCTCTTCAAACAAAAAAAAAAAGGATCTTAGCACTAAAATGGTTCCATGAAATAAAGTTATTCTCAGTCTGCATTTGTCAGAAATTAATGGAACAAGAAGTGTCACATTGCCAATTGCTAATGCACAAAACAAAACCAGATTTAATTGGATGACATGCACCATAATCCAGTAACTTTTCAAGCAAAGTATCACCTTCAACAATTCAGATCTATAGGGTAATTTCTACAATAGGTGGAGAACTGTACCTCAGGATATTTAAACGTCGTGTGCTAATAGAAAGGATCCCAAGAGACTGAAACAATGAAATGATCACGCTTGTGTGATATCGAAGATTGCTCAACATTTCAGCCCTTCCAAGAGTAGATGAATCAGGTCTAAGGTTGCCAGAGAAGAAAGGTTCTATAATAAGGACAACTGCCACAGTGGCACCAAAATACTTGAGAAAGAAATCTTGAATCATGCCAAACCACCAGTTTTCATGACGCACAAGATTCAGGTGCTCAACAAGAGCCTCAAACCGCTGCATAATATGAGATGCTTCTCTGTTCTCACCACCATAAAATGCCACACTCTCAGCATGTGTTCTTAATCGTGAATGAAGTTGACGATAGTCTCCTTCTAGTTGCTGTTCCGTAGATTTCAGCTTCCCAAAAGCAGGAGAAAAGTTCCTTATTACCCCACCAGCAACTAGCACATATGCCTGAAAGCATTTACATATTAATAGTACCTAGTAGTTAGTGGGCGAGAAACTTGTTGTCGTGATACATTATAAAAGCACTAAGGAAACAGCTTCGATAAATGCATCATCGGCTATCGCATATTATATGTGTAAATGAAGTATCACTGCTGAAATTTTGCAACAAGAATTTTACCATGATCCAGAGCACGTATTTTGGACTAGCATAAGAACAGAGACGCCAGGTGTATATTAACCCTTCTGCAACTGCAGCCAGGTCATCCTGTACAAGTTCACTTAGTTCAGAAGAGAACTTCGGGATATCGCTAGCGATCCTTTGCTCCGGATTTGATACCCGATGATCCACATGTGAGATCTTGTAGTAAACCATATTCTGGACATATACAAACAAGAGTGCAGGGTGCCTTGTTAAGATTACACTTAAAAGGGAGAACCATTAAATTAATGAAAAAAGTTAGCATCTTAATAAGGCAAGTAGGAAAAGGAAACAATCTAACTGCTAAGACTGAAAACAACATAAACTTCATTGCCTTACTGAGAAATTATTGCTGGCACGAACTAAAATAGTGGTGGGCAAATTCAACTAGCATAAAGAAAATGAGGACACTAAAGAGTGGGAGAAAAAATTACTGGCAAATAGCATCCTGATTCCAGTTAGGAAAAATAGTATGCACGTTTGTTCAGGTACCAATCTAATACTGTAATTGACTATCACAGACACGGAATTCATCTAAAATAAATGTAGCAGAAGGGTAGGTAACGAAACAGAATCCCCTGCTTGCTGTATTTTATGGATTTTTCTCTACTATATAAACAGCTTTAGTCTTTTATCGCATGTAAACCTTTGCTGCAATGGTCACTTGCAGTCTTATAAATGGTCACTATCTATAACATAATACCAACAAGAACCAAATTAGTGCACTGATAGATACAAACTTAGGAAATAACTTTTCTTGGAGTTTAATTTTACAATGCTGTTCATGGTATCATTCTGAGGAAACAAAAATGTGTGTGCTAGGAAGACAAAATGAAATTAAGGCAAAAGCAAAACTGCAACAGATGTACCTCAAAGTAATCAGCATGGGCGATATCTGTTAAAATTTTCTTGAAACGCAAACTTAAAGAGCCAGTTAAGTATTTTGAGGTCTGATACAATGTGGATTGGAGGAAACATAACATAAGATTTTCTATGATCAAGCGTGTAAATGTTGGGATGCGCCGAAGAAATGCTGCTTTAAACAAAAACCCTGAACTCTTGCTAATCTATGCCCCACAGCTGTCCGCAGCACCTGCAGAAAAGAATAAAGCACTGAGAATAATGTTTCTAGATCATTAGTAAAGCTTCAAATACTGTTTAAAGCTCGTCAGTAGTTTGATGTTAGATAAAAAAAAAAAAAAACTGAACTTTGTAGTGATGGTAGTATCATTTTATTAAATGGTCAACATAACCTTTTTTAGGCGTTAAAACTTTAGCCGGTGAAACATATTTTTGAAACTGCATTAGATTTATATTGTTTGTTTTATGTTTTTTTTTTCACTAAAACAATGTTTTTTGCTAAATTTCTTCATATCATAAACATGGTATTATTAAACTGCTTGCCTCGTTAAGAAATATACAGATGTACTAGTCAATAATGTTTGCTTTATATGGTACTATGGTAGCAGCAGTAGGCCACTCACTATCAACATCGGGACCACCTGTGTGTGTAACAGTGTAAGAGCGAAAAGCTACAAAAGGTAGAAATCTCTGAAACAAGTACATTACTCACAGAATTACAGAAAAATGGCAGAACCTACCGCTGTTAATACCAGGCCGAGAAGGTATCGCGTGCCACTGGGCCCAATCTTCTTGAGTAGGATAGCAGCAAGGAAATGCAGAGATTTGAGGCCACTCCTTCTCTGCTTTGCTGCAGCCAATCCACCGCCGGCACCGTTCTGGCTCAACCCATCCCCATTCGCGGCCAATGCATCGGCTTCACCACCGCGATTCGCCTCCGGACGCCTCCTCCGCCGGCTCTGGCTCGAGCGGGCATACGCCAGAGCCCCGCCGGCAAGCACCGCGCCGGAGACAACGGCGAGCGTCTTCCTGGTTGGTTGCGCACAGAGAGACGAGACGACGGTGAGGAAACGAACGCACGTACGGCGCAACTGGGAAGAAAGGCAAGCAAGGAGAAGTGAAAGGAGGGAATTTGGCGAATGAGTGAGTGATCCGAGCCGACCGACCTCCTGGAAGCGAGAAGCCCCCGTCCGCGGTCCGTGAGCTGCAGCAGCTGAAGAGACGGCATGGTGGCGCCGCCGCGAGATGGCCGCTCCGAGAGGGCGAGATCTCACCTCACGTGCGGCGACAGACGGGCGGGCGCGGCATCACGGCGTCCCTCCCGTCGCCGCGGAGCATGTCGCCGCAGCCGAACCGGAGACCGTGAAAAAAAGACGGATTTTTTAAGGCCCGGTCAGGTGAGTTGGCAGGCTCCGGCGCACCGGCAGGAAGGCTGAAGGAACCGGGGGAATCTTGCGGCGGTGGGGACAGTGGGCGGAGGCGGGCGAGAGCGGTGGGTGGGATCGATCTAGGCAGAGTCGAGACGGCCGGAGAGATCGCCGGACGGCGACGCGGAGGGTGAGGAGCAGCAGTAGATGCCGCGAACAAGCAATGTGAGAGCGGAGGGAGTACAGGGAAGGAAGGAACAGTTGATTTGATGATGAGATTTATGTAAGAAAGGGTCAAGATACAACAGTGGAGTGACTCTGTAGAGAGAGAGAGAGAGAGAGAGAGAGAGAGAAGGGGCTCACTCACAGACAGGTACTAGTACAGCGCAGCAGAGAGAGACTGGTAGAGAGAGAATCCTGAATCTTGCTGAATCCACATATTATTAGTTTTGTGCAAAAATCATCCTGTGGTCTTTCGTATTCTAAGGGCTGTTTAGAACGCATGAATTTTATAAAAACTTTGTAAAAATTTCATATGAAAAGCACACGAACGAAAAAAACCACATTACAAAGGGGCCTAAAATTGTATGTATGCTGAATGAACTTTTCACAATTCTACAAGAACAAAAATAGTTCATTTGTGCTCCCTTTCCTTGGAGTGAAATGGATGCACACAAAATTTTGTTTTTTTTAATTCCCTTGACCCTCGAATGAAAAGTGAAAAAAAAAAGATATAGAAAAGTCTTTCCTCAAACAAACATGTGAGAGTGGGAAATCGTATTCCCCACCGGCCACCAGGACACAATTAGCGTGTAGCGTCAACCAGCTAATGTTCTGATGTAGACAAACCATCAGGAATTCAGGACCAGATCTTTTCATGCCTGCAGTAAGGGTATACTTTGAAGGTTTAAAGATTTTCTTTCACGAGTCTCACCAAAAAGGACCTGATAAAAATATTCACATGAAGTAGGTCTTTGTTGTTTTAACGTGAAATTGTGATGGAACACAAGTGATTAAGGATCTTTGGTACAATTTTTTTTTTTTGAAAAGCTGCTTAATGCTCCCTCCATATTAAACTGAATAATTTTCTAAGGTTTATTAAAATTCATCCTAAAGTAAATGACATTCTACATAAACATAGAACACTGTCTCCTAACGTGGAAGTTAATCATAGTGCATACAATAAATAGCTGCTAAATTCTAAATTCTAGGGAAGAAAAGAGATATTCTCTAGGGAAGAAATGGAGACGATAATGCATATCGTAATTAAAATCCAATTCTTTTCTCAACGTTCTTAATTTATCTCAAATTTTATGAAGGAAAACTTAACATTTTGGGAGGCGAGATGATTATTATGGGGTTTAGGTAGGAAATGGATATAACCTCAAATTTCTTATTTGTCTCAAAAATTATAAACTTATTTATTATGGAACGGATAGATTGATAGATCTAAACAACACCTGTGATGCATTAAATAAAACCAGTAAAATAAAGGTAAGAGAGCATGAAGTAACCTGTTTTGACAGTGACATGGTAAGCATTTAAATGGTACATAATTTACGGTAAGACTCTCTTAATAATCTTAATTAAAAAAAAGGGTGAATGTAATAAGAACCAAGTGTTAGAAACATAATAAGGAGCATGCATATTTTTGTAAGAGTATTGCTAAACAAGAACATTGCAAGGACTGGGATGGAAAGTGTACACCGTGGTTGTTAGTTAGTTGTGGTGTCAATTTTTTTTAAGGGATGGATTTCCCTTTCTTGGGCTTCTAAGCATTATTCAATGCTGTTGGGCCGTTAAGTTGAGGAACTTACACTGCACGGCACCCTGCTGAGCTGAGCTGAACTGACCTGGCCAGATCTTTGCACTTGCAGTTGCAGAGCGTGCTGGGCACTTTACACTTCACACACACTTCGTTCTCTACAAGTATAATAAACAGACTAGGCAAAGATGCAAGCCAACTTAACCACTGTGTATTCTCTAGAAACAGGCAGTTAATTTATGGCTTGTGGTTAAAATGAAGTAAAACAGGGCATACTATACTCTCTTTGTCCCTAAATAGATAGATTTTTATGGTTGTCTTTAAGTCAAAATTTTTAATTTTTGATGATTGAGTTCTAGAAAAAAATATAAGACTTATGACATGAAATTAGTACCATTAGATATACCATAGAATATAATTTTATAATATACTCATATGTCATAATGTTGTTATTCTTTTTTTATAAAATTAACCAAAATTAGTTGTTTCAATTTATTAGCCGGCTTATAAGTTCATCTTAATATCTTGAGGTTTTAGATTTTAGGTTAACAATAACCTTTGATGTGTTCTTTCAGCTGTGTATAGGGGTATTTAAGGAGACCAAACGGTGACAGTAGTCGAGACAACAATGTCATATTGGGGCGGGAAAACGTGATTGCCACGCACAGAGAGAGGGGAAGAGGCTGGTAAAACGGTTTGAGAAGGATTTCAATCCGCACCTAGGTCTTGTTTGGCTACACACAAATATACCTCAATCCATGTGATTTGAGAGGGATGGAGATGAAACTTAAGTTAAATTCCCTCAATCCCTCCCAAACCACATGATTGTTAAATTTCACCTCAATTTCTTTCAAACCACTTAGATTGGGGTGTATTTGTAAGTAACTAAGCCTTAGTCGATAGCAAATTCCAAATAGAGTTAAACTACTGCTTATGACCCTTGTTAATTTAATGCTCCCGCGTGACCTAGAGCATCGGTTGTCGCCGTTCCTGCCTCCACCACTGACGATCCCCCTCTGTTTCCCCTTCGCCATCTCACCAGAGAACGGAGGAGTGTGGATCCATCGTTTTAACAAGTTTTCTAGTAGATCAAGTTCGTTAGGGTTAGGGTCTCTCCATACCAAGTTCTTTGGTATTGGAAATTTATCTCCTCCTCCTTCTCGGTGACGACGAGGGGCCAGGGTGGTTCGGTTTTCTCCATGGCAGCTCTATTGAAAATTAGGGCGACAACTTCGGTGTTAGCATCTTCTTTAGCATGACGATATGGAGATTTAGGTTTCTGAACAACGATATCAAGGCGGAGATGATGTCGTCACTATGAAATAATATTCTCGGTCATCTTCTCCATTTTATTATGTTTATATCGACCATGATAAAGAACTAGTGAGAATAAGCTTCAAACCAATCTTTCCTATTCTTGGTTGCAGAAAAAATAAGAAAGACAGAAGAAAAGAATTTTCTAAACTTTGCCTGCAAAAATGTTAGCTGTCGTCGTTTATTGGGTTTGCTTTCTCATGTCTTTTGCCGAGTGTTTGCCTATGAGGTCATGCAGGTTTGGAGCTATACGAAACGTAGGTACAGTAGTGATAAAGATCAATTTCTAGATATACGTAGTGTATTTCAGAGTATTTGCAACGTAATGATGTACTCAGCTATAACCTAATATTATTCTTTCGTCAAAATAAACGAGGACTTATTAGACTGACCACCGCGTTGGTTTTTATCGATGCTGAAAGAAGAAAGAGAATGTTGAAGCATTGAGTAGTGCCATTGTGGGAGCAAATGCTGAGAGAAAAAAAAAATGCAAGCATCGAGGAATGTTCTTGCCCTGGTGCTGAACAAATAAACATTTATTTTTTTAACCTGATGGACGTGTGAAGGCACGAAAGGAATTGGATGAAGTTCTGGCAACTTTGAGCCCACATGTACTAAGCACTGATATCAAACGCTATAGTTGATGCATCGCATCGACATGATCAGAGTATGAAGATTCCTTACGGTCTTTTCGACACCGCTCACACTACGGGCAGTCAAGAAGGCAGGATGGAGGGGATGGAGGGGGCACTGCAGGGCGAGGTTGGTGATGACGGGGTTGGTTTGGTGAGTATAGATAAGGAAAAGAATGCCAAGGCCTTGTTTTGGTGAAAAGTAGACTTCGTTTTTAGATAAGGCTCAAAAAAAAACAACCCAACTATGCAATTAGTTATTTTTTTTATTTATATTTAATGCTCTTTACATGCGGCAAACAATTTGTGAAGGATGATTGAAATTATTTCGTTTGTTTAGAAATATTATGATGCCTCGACCAGGCTCAAAAAGATTAATGACAAATTTACAACCAAAAAATTAGTTATTTTTTTATTTATATTTAATGCAATATACTGAATTGATGTGTGGAGAGATTGTGTAAAAACTTGCAAATCAATGTGCATCTAAACAAGGCCCAAAATGGAAATGTTGATTAAAGTAGAAGGTTATGATGCCTCGATAATGACAAAACCACATGAAAAACGCTTTCAGCAATATACTGGTTGTGTATTGAAAAATAGGTCTATGCCTAGATAACGACAAGCGTCCAGCTCGTTGAAACGAACATAATACATGCATGAGCCACAACCTGCCGGTCCCAAAAGGAGTCATGCATGGCTAGCTGGCTAGCTCGGGGAAATTAAATTCTTGGTCACAATAGAAAAGGTTTGCAACTTCTTTAATTTGCAAAGAATCTGGCACAATCTCGTGCACTTTCATTCAGAAAAGTTGAATATAGTGGCTCAACGTAACAAGCACAACACATTTTTTTAACACAAGTACAACAAATTTTAGATACTGATTTAGCATAACAAGTCCAGCCCAGCCCAGTACAAATGCGTCCATATATACATAAAAAGGCAAGTACAATACAGATAAGTCACACACACTCTATTACTTAATTATCAGGTCCACTCGCATAACTTGGGGTGACTACAGCGTCACTGAAAGTCTGGCTCGCTCGCTCGCACGCACGCACTATATAAGTTAAGTTAATTATCAGGTCCAACTAAGTAAGCATAACTTAGGGTGACGACAGCATCACTGAAACAGACATAGCTACAAACAATGGAGTATTATCCAAATCAGTCAGGGGATCATTACTGACCAAGAAAGCTTCACGTGCAACTTGCTTGCACCAACAGCAAGTGGGGCTTCAGCTCTGGCATTGATCCTTGGAGAGAATACTATGCGCTCAGATTTACCATCACTGGTCTCAGCAGCAATCACCAGCAAGTCCTTGACATAGATAGATACAACAGATCGCATAAGCTTGAGATCTCCACAATCGTCAACAGTCATCGCATCAGCCTCTTTGCTATCATACAGCACAAACATGTACTGCATGTTGGCAGTCAAGGCAGTGATTTTTCCATGAAAACCTCCCTGCAGAACTTCAACTGCAATAGTTCCCTCCAGTGCACGATCAACGACTGTATAAGTCACATCCACAGTACTGAGCCTGGTAGCAAGAGATTTGGTTTGGACCATGTATCCCATCTTCAATGGACCGATTGATGCATTCCTGATGGTTATGAGTCCTTTACTAAGTTCTCTGTCTTGTATTTGATGATCCATCATCTTCAGATCAGTCTCCACATAGATATCTCCACACAATGCGAGGCCACGTTTTGGCCCAGTCAAGATCAATGATTCAGCCTACAGCAAGGTTTATTTACAGGATACGTTAGTGACACATTAATTTTTTTTTAGATTAAGAAACACAATGTTCCGGCCTACCCCATTACAAATAAATAGTGGAGAAAAAATTACAGCCACATTATATATGGGATTATGCTGTTGGGTATGTATATAGCTAGCTAGCTGATGAAAATGTCAATGGTGTGGGATCTGAAGCAAGATGTGTGGATCGATCCTCTCTAGATATGCAACAGTGCTGTAACATCAGGAACCAGGAACACTATTTGTGTATTTTTTTTTTCCTAAGAAGAAAGTAGCGCTAAAAGATATATGTGTAACAAGAAGCATATATGTGTCTTTCTGAAAGTATGGATTTTTATTAGAAAGCATTATAGTGCCTAGTCCTGGTTACACCGTCCAGCATGCAAAATAGGAACTGGTTACAGGTCAGGTCACTATACCAATCCACGAGTGAAAAACAAGGCTCCAATGCACAAACTAGAAAATGAGATGCTGTACCTCAGAATTGATGAGTTGGCAATTGTCTTTGCCGCGGCGGAAGTGATAAACACACTTCCAATCGATGCTGTCCCTGACAATGATAGTGCCATAGACACAGATTGGGAAGGCAACATCCAATGAGGCTATCTTGATGGACAGGAAGTTTACAGCCCTAGACATCGAGGGAAAGTCGCTCTCTCTTTTGAAGGGGCAATCAATACATCTCATCGGACCAATGGGTGCTGTCATGATACACATGTGGAAATACAAAGCAAATAATGAGATACTAGATCATCAGTTGCATCTATGTATATCATCATGTTTAGAATTGAATTGATGATTGGTTCAAATTTTAGCTCCAATTAATCCAAGACCCAACAAAGGAACATTTTCTAGCATGTGGAATCAAATCATATCAGCGCATTGTTACTCTTACAACAAATACAGTAGAAGTTGCTAATCAATTTGTCATAGATGATGGACTGCAGGTGGAGGATTGAACTGAACTGCAACGCAACATGCAAAAGGAAAGGAAAGGATGGAATTGAAACAAAGGGACTTACACTCCTCATCGAGGTCGAAGTGATTGAGGTTGCCGACGGTGTAGCGGCTGTAGTACAGCCCGCCCTGCTTGGGATCGAAGTCGACGATGCGAGCAGAGGCCTCCTTCGCCGGACCCCTGGCGTCGCCCTCTTGCGTAAGGCGGAGCGCGTAGTGCAACTCGTCGTTCCTCAGCCTCTCCACCGCCGCCGCTCGCTCGGCCTCCGTCATGACCGAGAAATCCGGCCTCGGCGACACGCGGACCCGCTCATACTCCTCTCCCAATGAAGTACGCTGTTCCTTGAGGCTGGCCACCTCCGCCTCCGACAAATGCTGCTTGCCCATTATCAATCTCCTGGAGATGGTGCCAATCCACTTAAGGATCTCCTCCTGGTAGTGCTCGGCCTCTCGACACTCTTGGTACCACGCCGCCGCCGCCGCCACCGCCATAGCCGCCGCCGCCTGAGAACAAGCAAGCAAGCCGATCTAGGGTTCGCAAGTGCTGCGGCCCCAACGGAGAAGAACTCGAGTATCTATCACCCACGGCGCTTGCAGAGATCTTCTCCGTCCGTCCTTTTCTATTTATTTGGGGGAAGGGGCGATGATGGGCTGTCGGCCTTCCTTTTCTATACGGATACGGCCATCAGCCTGGCCCACTAATCCATGCCAATGACCACATTTGAAGCCCAACTCTTTAGATTAGGAACGCCTCCAGCCCAGCACATGACCCAATCCAGTCTTTTAAGGCTTCAAAATTTCTTTTTTCTTTCTAAGTAAAGTTCATGGCCGGACTTGAGCTCGTAAAATATGTCATTCCAGTCTTTAAACTTTACTTGGGTCTTATATTCATCCAAACAGATATGATCACACATGCAGGTCTATATCTCATCTCTTACCTCTATTATGGCATGGCTACCTATTCAGCCTGTGCGGCTACAAGCAGCGGCCCGCGTGGGTGGCGAGCACGTGTTCGGCTGGTGATATAAGCCGGCTGATAAGACAAGCCAGCTGGTTTGATGTGAGAGAAAAATACTATTCAAGCGGCTGATAAGCCCGGCTCATAAGACAAGCGAATATGGCGCCCAAAATTTATAAAAACAGTGATTAGATCTAAAATTTCACTATATATATAGCTCTCATAAAAGATGTCTACAGGCACCCACAAGCTAAGTATACCTCACTAATTCACTCTAATTCTCTAATTCGCCACATATATCTATATGCAGTAGTTGGTGTACTTAGCACCCCCAGTGCGTGCCACAGCGCTGTTGCATGCCCGCAGCACCGCCGCGGTGCATGCCATTCTTGTGCGTGCACGCAGCCATGCATGCATCGCCGATGGTGCACACAGCCACCGCACCCCACTGGATGTCGTGGAACTATGGAAGAGTCCAAGTTTGCGAAGGTCAGCGAGGTCTGCGACAAAGCGCTGGAGCGAGAGTGGGCGACAAACTGACAAGCACGCTACGAATGGCCCAAGGGTGCGCAACCACGTAGCGCGCACGAGCGGCCGCGGTGGTTGTCCACCCAACGTATCATATGCGGTAAGCCAGCCGAAGATGTGAAAAAAAAGAAAAATAAAAAAAAATAGATTGTAATCGGGTTAAGACACAGGAACCGAGAAACTCTAAAGATAAGTGGATCATATATTAATAGTGAAAGGCTAACTACTATATGGATAGGCTGAGAGAAGGCTGTAAGAATCATTACATCCCACCTACCAGCTGTGTTATTAAACTTGCTCTAATGGTAGCAACAGTGGCTTGCCTGCACTGTCGCAGGGCTACTCACTTGCATGCATGACTGTGCATGGCGGCGGTGACTCACCCATGCCACCGTGTAGCAGCAGGTGTCGCGGCAACGCCTGCACGGTCAAGCGGTCGTGGCTCTCGCCCATGAGCCTGCTAAGCCGCGCCGAGTTCTCGTTTGCGTTCCTACATAGTGGCGGCGGTAGCCACAACATTGGCCTGCTTGCATCTACCTAGCAGCGGCTG